>PVKS010009045.1:0-65629 GCA_004027875.1 Aplodontia rufa | reverse complement strand
CAATTAGAAACAATGATATTGCAGCCTTCGAGGGTAAATGGATGGTTATGGAAGAGATCATGATGAGTAAAATCAGCTTAACCCAGAGATCTAAGGGTCGATTGTCTCCACTCATCTGTGGAGGTGGGGACTAGACTCTGGACAATGAGAAAGTTGGTCTAGTAGCATGAGTTAAATCCAGATAAGATGTAATGCTTTACAATCTAGTACTTTTTTTAGAGTTATAATGGGAAGAGGAAGGGAGGGATAAGGGAGGGTAATTGGGGGGGCACTCCTGGGGATAATTGCAATATCCAGAATGTATACATATTTTATACACATTTTATATTATTTTGTTAAAATCTTGTAAGGTTGCTCAAAATAAAAAAAAATGTTTTTTTAAATTTATTTTTGTTAAAGTAGTTAGCTGATCTTTGCTCACATACAATAACTTATCACCTATGAATGTGTTCAGATGTTGTTGTTGTTGTTATTAGCACTAGTAGTATTTTGGTATCAGGATTAAACCCAGGGATGCTTAACCACTGAGTCATATCCCCAGGCTGGCTTTGAACTTGTGACCTCCTGCCTCAGCCTCCCAAGCCACTGGGATTACAGGCATGCGCCACTACACCTGGTTTCACATGCTATTTTTTTTTAAGAGAAAAACAATTTAATTTACTTTTTCATCTGGTTTTTGTTTTCCTCACACCTAGTTGTGTATGTACTGCTGGGGATCGAACCTGCTTCCTCACTCATGCCAGGCAAGCACTCTGCCACTGAGTCCCCACTCCTGCTCCCACATGTTATTCTTAAATATTACTAAAATTATTTTTAATAAATTTCTGTGGTTTGCCCCAATAAAAACTCATGTTGAAAAAACAAACTCATGTTGAAATTGATTACTAGGGGCTGGAGTGGTGGTTCAGCATTAGAGCACTTGTCGGGCATGCATGAGGACCCAGGTTCCAACCCTAGCACCACATACACAACTAAGTGTCAGAAAACAAAAACCAGATTAAAAATAAATAAATAAAATTGATTATCTTTTTCTCTCTCTCTTTAAAAAAATTGATTATTAATATAATGGTGTTGGGGGAAGGGCCTTTAAGAAAGAACACTGTCTCATGAGACTGAATCAGTTCTCACAGGAATGGTTTAGTTCTCATGACAGTGCATTGTTATAAGCATCTGTTCCCCTTTAACTCCTCTTCTCTTCCTCCTGCGCCAGCTCTTTGTCAGAACATTTTTTTAAGGTAAAGCTCCTCTGAATAGAATATATTTAAACTAGGCTGGAGTGATAGCTCAGCAGGTGGAGTACTTGCCTAGCATGCATGAGGACCCTTGTTCAAATCCCAGCACCACATATTCAACTAAATGTCAGAGAAACAAAGGCCAGATGAAAAATAAATAAGATTGAGTCTCTCCCTCTCACTCTCCCTTAAAAAAATAGATATTTAAACCATTCATAAAGGCAACAAGGTTTTACTAAAGTTTAATTTTAAAATTAGAAAATAGATTTCAACTGGATTGTTTCCTTCTATCAAGATAGATGAAGATGAAACCAAGTCATCTTAGTAGTTGACATAGTTAAGTTTATGATTACAATAATGATAGGTTATTTTACTCAAAATCCCGGTAAACTTTTGCCTTGCTTCACTTAATAAATCAATCAAAGAGTGGTATATAACCAACTTGCTGTTTCCCTCTATGTAAGAGAGAGGTTCAGTAAGTCAAAAATGTCAAATGAGTAACAAATAATCCTTCATTTGACACTGAATTGGGTTTGGGTTTTTCAGAGTTTTTTGACTGTCATTTTTTAATTATTATTTTTGAATTTACATTTGAAGGTGTTTCTGAATTTTTAAAAAGTTGATTTATCACCAAACTGTACATGATCTGATTAAGGAAGATCTAGAAAGATAAATGTCTGTCTTTGCATTTCCTGAATTACTGAAGCAAGTATAACCACCCTGTGTGTTCAAGAAGGGTCAGTTCCAGTGGTCCTCATACCAAAGTCCTCAGATGCTGAAAGTCCCTTACATAAAATGACATAGTATATGCACATCACCTAGACTCATCCATCCCATAAACTTTAAATCATCTCTGTATTACCTAAAATACCTAAACAATTTGTTAGGTAGACAGGTGTGGTGGCACACACCTGTAATCCCAGTGGCTCCGGAGGCTGAGACAGAAGGATCACAAGTTCAAAGCTAGCCCCAGTGACTTAGCAAGGCCCTGAACAACTTGACAAGACCCTGTCTCAAAATAAAATAAAAAATAAAAATAAAAAGGTTTGGAGATGTGACTCAGTGGTTAAGCTCCCCTGGGTTCAATGCCTTGTACCCCTCCCTCCAAAAAAGTGTTATGTAAATGCTTATTATCCCGTATTGTTTAGAGAATAATGGCAAGGGGAAAAGTTAGTAAATATTCAATACAGGTGCAATATTTTCAAATGTTTTTAAACATTGATTGAATGAGTGGACTCAGAAACTGTGATTATGGAAGACCAGGTGTATTGTTTAGATACTTAAGTATTCTACTTCCGATTTCATAACCTATCTTGTTTATGCTGTTTCTCAAAAACAGAGCGTGGCAAATAGATACCTGTCTGCCCCTCCTCCCCCCACCCCACCCACACCACACTCCCAGCCAGGAGGTAGAGTGCACAGTCCCACCTCTTGAACCTGAGCATGCCTGCAAAGTGTCTCGGGCTTGGGGTGGGGTGCAATTGACCTTGTAACTTCTGAGGTTAGGGCATAAAGACATCATGCACATCTGCTCTGTTCCCCCAGAATGCTGACTCTTGGAACAGCCACCAGGCGGTGAGGAAGGCAGGCGCCCTGGGGAGAGGCCCACAACCCTAGCTGAGCACCCTTCACCCTTCATCCCTCCAGTTGAGTTATCCCAGCTAATACTATGTGGAGCAAACCCAACCATCAATGCCTGAGAAAGAGATAACTAAAATAGTTATCAGAAATAAATAAGTGAAGCACGGGGTAAAGTGAGTTTGCTTGGCTCCAGCTTCTCTGGAGCAGTCTCCTGCACACAGTCAGGCGCTTCTTAACAGGAAAAGTTACGAGAAATGTGTTGTTAGCCAATTTAATCTTCATAGGAACATCACTGCATGTTCTCCTGGAAGTGAAGATGGCAATGAGGTCACCAGGGGACACAATCTTATGGGGCTATCCAGAATCATATGTGGTCCATCTTTGTTGAATGAATGTTGCTATGCAGCACATTGCTGTGGTTAGAACAGCTACTCACGGAGAAACAGAACATTCCCTGGGCAAGAAAATTAAGCCTCAGAAGCTGAGGTTAGCCGAGACCTAGAATTTGAAACGAGCAATTGGAAAGCAATTTCACTCTCTCAAAGAGTTTCTTAATAAAGATAATCCTAAAATATGTTTGCCTTTTTTGTACCCCTACTATTTTTAGTTCCTTGGGGAAAATTAATACTTGATTATATACATAAGCCTTTAAAGAAAGGAAGTTTGAAAATATAAATGTGTAAGTTTCAACTAGATTTTCTCCTCTGTTCCCACTGAAGATACCCGCCCTGAGGGAGCATCATTAACTCCCTTATCACATTAGCCTCTTTTTAGACAGATGCCTCATGACCTTTAACTCTTCATTTCTCTTCCAAAGTCTTTCCCGTTTTGATGGTTGTTGGAGACATGATTTGAGGTATTGGGGTCATCTGACTGGCAGTCTGGTGACCACAGCGTGGGATACCAGGAGGCAAGGTGCCTGCAAGCAGTCACATCTCCAGGTCACCAGATGCACCCTAGATGCCAGCAGTCATCCAGCTGCCCAGTTACAGAACTCAGACATGTATTACTTGACCTTTTAGGTTCCCCAAAAAGAGCATTACAGATTATATGCCTGTTTTCAGAATACTCTTTTGTTTTTTTATAAAGAGAGAGGACAGTGAAAGAGAGAGAATCAACTTTAGTTTTTCATGTGGCTTTTGCTGCTCTGACACTTCGTTGTGTAGGCGGTGCTGGGGTTTGAACCCGAGTCCTCATGCATGCCAGGCAAGCAGCATAACCGCTGAGCCGCTGCTGCAGCCCCTTCGGAACACTTTTAGGATTATAGCCACACCCCTTCATACTTTAGATAGTGTTAATCAGAAATTCTTTATCTTGAAAGTTCCTTACAAGACTTTTTTTTGTCTGTCTTTGTTAAACCCAATAAATACCTTGGTGAACAGCTTCAGGGCAGAGCTGCCCCGTGAGCACTCTCCCCAGCTGCCCCTGTGTCCGGGTTTTCTTTCTGAGCCTTTCATACGGAAGTCCAATTGTCCTAGCTGCCCACCGCCAAGTGGTGAAAAACATGTGAAAAACTTCGTTTTCCTGCAGAAAACAGGTGTGCTAAGTCTTCAGTACCCTAAGGCTACAAAGGTGGCGACTAGCCGGCAGGGAATTTTTTTCTTTAAACCGTTGGGACACAATTTTGTTTCACTTTTAAAATGTATGCCTCAGCAAGGAGGAGCTACTGTTATCTCAGAGACTCTTCAGAGTAAAGTAATTGGGTCACAGAGGTGTGCCTGTGATTCCAGAAGGAGTCTTAGCTGTAGAAACTTGGGAAAGAATAGAAATATTTTAAAGAAGAAGCGTCAACAGGGAACGCAAATGCCTGTGACTTGTTCTCTGCATGGGCCCTAGTTCAGATTTTAGAGAAATAAAGGGACCTCCCATTCCTTCTAAAAACTCAAATACTCCCAAATGTGAAATGCTTTTACCTTCTGCCCTGCTGCCTTTACCAGCTAATAAAGAGTTAAAAAAGGAGCTTGCCGGTGAACAATCTAAACAGGCAGAAACTGGGCTGAAGAGGTGGCTCAGCAGTTGCAGTGCTTGCCTGGCATGCACAAGGACACGGGTTCAAACCCCAGCACCACATACACAACGAAGTGTCAGAGCAACGAAAGCCACATGAAAAACTAAATAAAATTGATTCTCTCTATTCTGTCTCTCCCTGTCCCTCTCTTTAAAAAATAAATAGGTATATAAATAAATGGGCAGAAACGAATCCTTTTAAAATCATGGTCCAAATGGCTTCTATGACTCCTCTACAGACAGCAGTTTCAGAAGGAGGAGAGAGAGATGCAGGGGATCTGGAAGGCCAGGTGCTCTAGGCCTGCTGTTCCTTCAGAAACACTGCAACAAGGACTCAGCTTCAGGAAGCTGACAGGCCAGGCCCAAGAATATCAGGAGACCCTAATTCCTACAGAGTTTTCTCATCAGGTGGGGACACATGAGGAAATTGGAGAAATTCCACATAAGTTTTCTTTATTCTTAAAAAAAAAAAAAAAAAAAAAACCTTTTCCTGAGGATTTCACGAGCTCTCCTATTCTTCCAGTGCCCTTCTAACACTAACTCTGATTCAAAAGTGCACCCTGGTCTGCTAAAGATGTTTACACACTCCTTTACTGGAGTAAATACGGCTATTTCATTGCGGGGCAGTTTCGAGGTCAGTTTTACTGGTGAATTCACTTATCATTTTATGTACCTAAATGTATTTTTCAAGTCAGTCTTATTTTAAAAATTAGAGTTTTTAATCCTGGTCCTTTTTTGCTGCTATCTTTATTCAAAGGTCAACTATTTAAAGAAAGACTCTGTGTTTTCTTTTTGTTTTTTTGTGTGCAACTTGTATGTTTGTGTACATGTTGTTATGTTGTGTCAATGTGGTACCAAACTGGCTTATTAATGAGGGCTCATAAATTAAATTTAAAGGAAAAATGGGGGCTGGAGTGGTGGCTTGGTGGTTATGGCGCTTGCCCAGCATGCACAAGTACAAGGGTTTGAACCCCAGCACCAACGTACACAACTGGGTGTCACGAAAGCCATGTGAAAAACTCAATAAAAATTGATTCTCACTGTCTCTCTCGATGTCCTTCTCGCTTTAAAAAAAATAAAAATAAATAAAAATAAAAGAAAAATGGATCCAAATGACTATTTTTCCAAATGACTCTTAGTTCACATGACTTATATGTTTAAAAAGAGTTTCAATTTAAATTGTTTAAACATTTAAAGGTGTGTGGTAAAGTAGAGTAAAATAAGTAAAGTTTAAAGTAAAGGTGTGTTTAAGATTACCAGCCCACATGTTTTTCTAGGTGGCCAACCAATCATGTGTTGGTTTCTATAAATGTTTAAGTGTAGCATTCATTACTTCTAGGATTTTTCTTCAAAGGGAAAAAATGACTTATGCTGTTTACACTTGTCTGCTATTTTGGTCGCATGAGTAACTTAAATTTAACTGTTAAAAATAAGTAAATTAGGGGCTGGAGCGGTGGCTCAGTGGTTTCAGCGCTTGCCTGGCAAGCACGAGGACCCGGGTTCTAAACCCCAGCACCTCGTACACAACTAAGTGTTAGAGCAATAAAGGCCATGTGAAAAACTCAATAAAGTTGTTTCTCTCTTTCTCTGTCTCTCTCTCTCTCACTGTCCCTCTCTCCAAAAAAAAAAAAAAAAGATAAGTAAATTACATTTAACATAAATGGGATTAATCTTCATAAGTGTGTTTTAGAGGAGACATCTGATTAATTTACAGAGTTAATACTAAAACAGCAACTATCCTAACTATAAATCCAAGTGTTCTTGATTTCTTTGATTCTGTAAGACAATATATATATTTAGGTCTATTAAATTTAAGATTATTTTTAAAATAAATTTAAGATTATGCTTAACATAAATTTAAGATTTATGTTTCTGGATTGTCACTGAAAGCAACATTAATAAGAGTTAAAATTCTAACAGGTATAATTCCATATACAAAGAGTACAAAAGGTTTCAGCTGTATTTCAATTAAAGTACTGTAAATAGAATAAAGTATTTGCTCTTATTAAGAGGAGTAATGGAAAAATTCAGAAATTTTTTAAGGATTGTTTCAAAATGTAAATTCAGAAAAGGTGTCAGCAATTGGTAAAACTAAGAAAGTTTCAGGTATGGAAATATACTTTAATGTGAAAAAATAAAAGGAAAGAAATATTTCTGGATGAGAAAGCATTTTGTGAGGTAAACAAGCTATAGAATGTCTTAAGTTACACAAGGTTTGTGGAGGGAAAATCCCAAAAGTCTGTGATTAAGTTAAATATGCTTGGCACAATCAGTTAATTAAAGTTTTTCTTAAGGTCAAATACTAATGTACTGTTATAAACTATAATCTAATTCTATGTATTAAAGTAACAAAGGATTTCTTAAACCATTGGTCTGTATTATCAAGATCATTTCTTATTTTTCAGGTTTTATTAAGTAGGAAAACTAAATCTTAAAGTTTGTACCTATTTCAAAGTCTTTTAAATGATTACTTCACAGCTGATTAAATGAACAACTGTTGTTAGGTTATCATAATAGAGCTGGCACCTTTTTTTTTTTAGTTTCTTTTTTTTCATTTTTTTTCACATTTATTAGAAGTATATTGTGATACAGGATATAGATGAGGGGGAAACATTGTCAAAACTGTAGCAATCAATGTGTATAAAGTTTGATAACCAGGGGTAATGCTAACGCATAGATAAGCTACTATGGGTTTCATCTATTGCAGTTTCCCCCAGAAGAACTCATGTGTTAAATGGGTATCTAGTGTAGGAATAACATCGGCTTCTGGGATGGTTCCCCCATCTTCCCAATCTCCAGACTCCTATGAGTTCTTCATATACCCTCCCCCTAGAGTTGGCACTTTAATATATGTAACTAGAAATACATTTAAGAACGAAGTGTTTGGGGCTGGAGTGGTGACTCAGCAGTTTCGGTGCTTGCCTGGCAAGCACGAGGACCCGGGTTCAAACCCCAGCACCACGTACACAACTGAGTGTTGGAGCAACTAAGGCCATGTGAAAACCTAAATAAGGTTGTTTCTCTCTTTCTCTGTCTTTCTCACTGTCCCTCTCTCTTTAAAAAAAAAAAGAGAGAGAGAGAGAGAGAAGTAAGTGAGCCTGTCTAAGTGTCATGTAAGAGTTTGTAAAATAAGAATTTATGTAGCGTTACAGACAAGGTAACTAATGTACCCTTTTTTATACATTATATCTGATATAAAAGGGTCACATTGCTATTTACAAATCTGGCTTATATCTGTTTAGTTTAACTACATAAATGTTTCATTGTTATATAAATGAGATGCATTTTTACATCAGATGATGTCTATTTCTGATCATTAACACTGTTTCCTAAATGTGTACTTTAAAAGTTGAACCTAGTTAATATAAGGACACCTGTATAATAGACATTTATTGGTTTTGTGTACTAGATATATTTATGTCCTCCAAGTATATAAGCCTTTTAAAATGTGAAGCTTAGAAGAGCACTTTACCAAGCTGGTGTTTCCAAATTAAAGTTGCCTGCAGTGGTGAGCTCTTTCAGACTTATATAGAAACAACAAATATATTGGGGATTTATTTATGCCATTTAATATTTTGTCATTGGATAAACATTACCTGTTATTAATAAGTTATGTATAAAATCTTATGCTACTCTTTAGTGGGATAAAAATTTAATTGTAGTTTTTTTTTTTTTTTAAGAAAGAGGGGACAGAGAGAGAAAGAGAGAAGCAATCTTTATTTAGTTTTTATGTGACTTTCATTCCTCAGACACTTTGTTGTATGTGGTGCTGGGGTTTGAACTCAGGTCCTCGAGCTTGCCAGGCAAGCACCATAACAGCTGGGCCACCGCTCCAGCCCCTAATTGTATTTTTGATAAGTAAAAAGGAAAGCCTAGTTTATTAAATATTAGCAATGTGGAACGTAAAAACCTTTTCCACTAAAGGGAAGTTAGGAGCTGTACTAACTTTTGTTTGATTCATATTTCAGATGTAAGATTGCATTCTGTTAACTGATATTTATATAGACTCAGAAAGCAATATATGAGAACTATATAAAAGATATTGAAGAGATAACGATCAGCTTCAGAAATAACACCTTACCAGGGCTGGAGCCGTGGCTCCGTGGTTAAGGAACTTGCTTGGCATGCACAAGTACCTAGGTTTCAATCCCCAGCACAACACACAAAATAAGGTATCTGAGCAACGAAAGCCATATAAAAAACTAAATAAAAAAGTGGTTCCATCTGTCTGTCTCTCTGTCTCTCTCTCACTGTCCTTCTCTCTTAAAAAAAGAAAAAAGAAAAGAAAAAGAAATAATACTTTACCTAAGACTTGTAAAGAGGCCAACCTCACCTGAGCTACGCCTCTGCCTCTCACCTTATTCTTCATTAAGATGGCTCCAGAGTAGGCTAAAATTAAACTTATTTAAAGTTAAGTACAAAAATAGATTTTTGTTGTAAAGATTACTGTGGTCTCAAAATAAACAGGGGATATAATAAATAGATTAAATAAAAGTTTGGGATTATAAAAAATGTTTCTTAGTCCATAGCTATTATACAAACTAAACATGTTTTTTGCTCTTGTTAATTTCATTTTGTATTTTCCTTGCAAAACTTTTTGACTGTTGACAATTAGTGCTTTGCAGAAGTACAACTTCTAGTATAACAAATCTGAGTTAAGCCATCACCTATAGGACAGGTATAAGGCTTACTTCCAATTTAATACTGACCCCAATTAAATGAAAGGGCTAAGGAACTGTGAAATTATAGACATTAAAGTTAAAGCCTAGTACTCCTACTTCAGGACTGGTGAAACTAGCCTGCTGGAGATTTAAAATCAAAACTTGGAGAGTTAAGGAAGTAAAAGGGCTAAGAAAAATCAGCCTATACTTTAGCAATTGCCCTTTAAGGTCAGCCAGGACCTAGAGAATGAACAGACACCTCTGGTGCGTGTCATCCAAACTCCTGATCAGGGGTTTCATGAGGACCCTGGAGAACAGGAAGCCAACAAGTGTACATGCTGCATAAGGAGGGTCACTGGACAGAAAGATGTCCTGGTGCTTCCCGGAGAAGCCACATGTTGTCAGCAGGACCCTGATCCATCCTGGCAGATAGCACAACTGGTAGAGGAGGACAGATAGAGTCGGGAGGCTTCTCACAAGCTCTCAAAGTGATCCCTGAGAAATCTCGGCTACTCCGTAACAGTAGGTAGACACAGGTCAATTTCTGACCAACTTGGTTTTAAACACTTGGCAGGAAAAGTATAACCAAATAATAATCACTAATGGACTTAAAAAAAAAAAACAGGTAACTTTTGTCCTCTTAAATGTAACTTGATGGGGCTGGAGCAGTGGCTCAGCGGTTTCAGCGTTTGCCTGGCAAGCACAAGGACCCGGGGTTCAAACCCCAGCACCATGTACACAACTGAGTGTTGGAGCAACTGAGGCCATGTGAAAAACTAAAAAATAAAGTTGTTTCTCTCTTTGTCTGTCTCTCTCACTGTCTCTCTCTTTTTAAAAAAATGTAACTTGATATACATGTATGTCAGCCTTACCAAAACTGATTTTTTTAAAAAAGAGGGGAGTCTTTATGCATGAGTGTCTGATAATAATTAGTTGAGACTCTGCTAAAATGATGTTTGCAATAAGTTAATTCTTTTGATCTAACAGACAACACTTTTAAAAAAATCCAGATCTTGAGATGTATACAGGCAAATAAAACTATTAATATTTCCTTACCTAACTTCGTGGCTGTTAACACTGTTAGGACCTCTGGCAACTATGCTTCTGCTCCTATTGCTCATGTTGGATCTTTTTGATCTAATAAAGTTTGTATCTTCCAGACTGCAACAATTTCGTGTTAAGAGGATGCAACACAAGAATTTCAACACATTCCTGCAACTGAGACCAACGTCTATCTCCTTTAGAACAGACAGGATGAAACTTTTGATGTCTGATTAGGCAGGGTCATCGCCCCTTGCCAGGCTGAAGCTGCCATAGAAGATGGATCTTCAGCCCTCATTCACCCTTAAGATTAAGGGATCAAAGTCTCAAGTGGGGAAAATGAGATAGGGATTTGGACAAAGAAATAAAATACTGAATCTTGGGGTGTGAGAAATAGGAAGTCTGATGGTCCATTTTCAGAACGTAGTCTTAAGGTTCGCATATAAAAGGAAGTCATCGTAGGTCAGGAACCAAGCGGTCGGAGATAACCCATGTTTAAACTCCTTGTTAGATTTCCCATTACCCCCATAGCTCTTTTCTATGCCCTCCCCAATTTTATATTAGCCAATCAATGCAGATTGTACCCCTGAGCTCCTCCAATCGGAGCGAAGGGTAGGATTGTGTCAGGTTGGGGATATAAACAGGTGGACTGCACGCCCAAGTGTGCTTGCTCATCGGATCCCCTTTGTGAGCGCACCTTCTGCAGAAGGAAAGTCTGCCTTGCTCACCCACTTCTGGGCACATGTTTGATTTTCTTACGGCACCTCAGGATTTGTAATAATTTTATTTCTAACAGAGGGAAACACCCTCCAGCCATTGGCCCACACCCTTGTAAACTGAGGCTATGCACTAGCACAGGAAAACTGGAGCAAAATTGTGCAAGTCCATCCTGGATTCATAGGAGGTCTGGAGCCGCCTATGCTTCACATGGGAAAGGCCCTTTATGAGGTTCAATTTGAAAATTGGGTTTCATTAAAGAACCTCTAAAAGTTTGGTATGGATCATATGCTTTTAATAATTCTAATAATTCAACTTCTCTAATAATAACTTTATGAAAAAGGGTGTATTTGACTGCTTGTTATTAATCCTTATGCTATTCTTACTGGAAAATTAAATGTTCAATATGATGTTAATTTAATGCTTTATAACATTTCTTGTCTAAGCTGTGAGCTTCAATAATGTATCAATAGGACATCATGGACTGAAAATGTTGATGTGATGATTTTAAAAAGATCTGTTGCTGTACGGATACCTGTAAACCTTACTGCACCTTGGCAATAAACTCCTTCTATTGCTTTCCTACAAGAACTGGTTTACAAAGTAAACATTTCACTTGGTGGCTTATTGATAGAATAGTCGTTGTCCTGGCATAATTGCTTCCATCTCTACAGCTGCTATTGTACTAGAAGTTAAGACTGAAGGATATTTACAGAAATTAAAAAAAAAAACTTTACAGAGACTTGGCAGACTCAGATACCTGTTGACCAAGAAATTCTAGAGGAAGTACAACAGCTTAAGGACCCTGTTTTATTGTTGGGGGGACAAATTCAGGGTTCAAGTGATCTCAAAGATTACAATGCCATTATAAAGTCACTCAATATTGTATTACTAAGTTTCACTATAATCACAGTGAGCATAAATGGGGAAAGATAAAAAAATTCATGTGTTAGGTTTAGATGCTTTTCATAATGCTGCAGTAGAGATTTTAAAATTACAGTCTGAAGTGTTGGCTATGTCCAATGCTAAGATACCCACCTTTGAAAACACTGAGTTTAGGGAGAGTTTGGCAGATGGTATTTCTTTTTCCTTTTCTTTTTTTCCTGCTCTGATCCTTTGTTATTATACAGGGAATTTGTTTGTGTAATGGTAAAGTCTGCGAGGGGAAAAACATTTTATAATGCTGATTTGGCCTCAGTCTTTAAATGTGTCTCTTGCCTGAGGCTATCACTCTCACAGGATTTCTCAACTTTTTTTTTTTTTTAGGCCTATTTTATTTTATTTTTTTTATTCGATAGACATGGTCTTACAATTAGGGAGGGTTCATCATCAAACAATCAAGAACAAAAGTGTAATGACAGAACAGGCCAATACTGGAGTCACACCATGGTTTCCCCCTTTTGGATTCCCCATGGTTCCGTGTTTCACTCTACTTAAGCCCCAAGTTAATTGGACTTCTCGTGGAAGATGGAAGTTCCCCTCGGATTAGATTCCCCCATACTACCTCCCTCTGGTCACCTTGATGTCCTTCCTATTCCCTTCCCCCTTGATGTCCTTCCTATTCCCAACCCCCCTCTCAACATCCCCCAGGAATCTTAGCACAGTTCCCCATGATCATGTAAGAATTCATACATGTTGCAGTAATTGTTAGCTTAGCCATCTAACAAACTGTTTCCTCTTATATTCTAGCTTCCACAAATGAAAGAAAGCATTATGACCTTGAGTCTCTGAGTTTGGAATACTTCACTTAGCAAAATTTTTTCCATTTCCGTCCCTTTGGCTACAAATGCCATAATATCATTTTCTCTAATAGCCGAGTAGTATTCCATTGAATATACGTACCAAAGTTTTTGGATCCACTCATCAAGTGAGGGGCAGGCAGATGGTATTTCTAACTTAAATCTGTTTAATTACTTCTCTGCACATTGATTGTTTTAATTATTTTTACTATTATTTTATTCTTTATTATTAGGGTCAGCTTCGATGGAAACAAAGTTTCAGCAACAAGAAGTATTGAAACTGGTACTTCTTGCTCTTAAACAAAACAGTAAGGGGGAGATGTTGGAGACATGATTTGAGGCATTGGGGTCATCTGACTGGCAGCCTGGTGGAACACAACATGGGATGCCAGGAGGCAGCATGCTTGCAAGCAGTCGTGTCTCTAAGTCACCCTAGGTGCCTGCAAGTCATCCAGCTCCCCAGGTACAGAACTTACCTTAGACGTGTGTATTACTTGACCTTTTAGGTTCCCCAAAATGAGATTTCCAGATGCCTATCTTCAGAATACTTTTAGGATTATAGCCACACACCTTTATGGTTTAGATAGTTGATAAGATACAAATTCTTTGTCTTGAAAGTTTCTTAAAAAAATTTTTTGTATGTCTTTATTAAACCCAATAAATACTGTGGTAAAGGCTGGTGGGGCAGAGTTGCCTTGTGAGCACTCTCCCCAGCCACCCCTGTATCCAAATTCCCTTGCTGAGTCTTTCTTTTGTTCAGAAGTCTGATTGTCCGTAACTGTCCACATCAACGGTAATATAGCCTTAGTCAAATCTAAAGTCATAACTGTATCCAAACTTTTTTCTTTGAAGAGAGAGGGACAGTGAGAGAGACAGAGAAAGAGAGGAACAGCTTTATTTGGTTTTTCACATGGCCTTCGTTGCTCCAACACTTAGTTGCATACGTGGTGCTGGGGTTTGAACCTGGGTCCTCGTGCTTGCCAGGCAAGCGCTGAAACCACTGAGCCACCGCTCCAGCCCCAGGAAATTTAACCTTGATACAGACTTTTTCTACTCTACAATCTGTATTTCAATTCTGTCAGTTATACCAATGAAATTTTTTTGTTTTTATTTTTGTTCCAGTACTGGGGTAGAACCCAGGGCACTCTACCACTGAGCCACATCCCCAGTCCTTTTATATTTTTATTTTTATTTTATTTATTTATTATTTATTTTATTTATTATTATTATTCTTTTGTTTTCTGTTTTTGTTTTTGTTTTGAGACAGGGCTAAGTTACTTAGGGCTTTGCTAAGTTGCTGAGGCTGGCTTTGAACTTGTGATCCTCCTGCCTCAGCCTCCCGGCCACTGGGATTACAGGTGTGCAAACCATGTCCTGCTCAATTAAAATTCTTTTTTATTGCATTTCCCCCTCTGCTGCAAACCTCAGTCAGGTTATCACATGCATTAAGTTGTTGAGTTTATTTAATCCAAAACAATTATTCAGCATTTCTCTTTCATGATATTGGTATGCTTGAAGGATACAAGCCAGTCATTTTATGTTAGAATGAGCTTTAGTTTTTCTTGCCTGGTGTTTCCTCATGCCTTGATTCAGAACCAGCTTCCCCTGTGAGAATGTTAGAAAAGCCATTTATGTTCTTCTCATGGCATCCCATCCGGAGGCCACCACATCAAATTGCTTCTCATTGGTCCACACTGATCACTGGATCCAGAAGTTGTTGATTTGTTCAATGTACAGTTACTTTTTACTTTTTAATCTCCACTGATTAAAAAGCAATCAGTGGAGAGACACTTCGGGATTCAGTACATATCCTGTTTCCTATCACACCTCATTCCCCTTGATTTAGCAATCATTGCTATTTCCTGCCCAAACCACTTTTTACTGTGATAGTTGCAAAAGAGTTTTTTTTTCCAAACCCCTTCCTTCCTCCACACTTATCAGTCTGCATCTCGGTATAAGGAAAAGCCCTCCCTAACCCCCATTTATTTATCTATCTATTTAATGTCAGCATGAAATGGTGGGCTTCTATTTTCATGTGTGTTTATGGGGATTGTGGATTCCTATTTTATTCGATGAGCTATAATCCTTTACAGTCCTGATTTATTTTTAGCTCAAAAATTATCCCAGACTAGGTCAGTGATTGCCCTTCAAACTAGCTCCTGTCTTTTTTTTTTTTTTTTTTAAAGAGAGAGGGTCAGTGAGAGAGACAGAGAAAGAGAGAAACAACTTTATTTAGTTTTTCACATGGCCTTAGTTGCTCCAACACTCAGCTGTGTACGTGGTGCTGGGGTTTGAACCCGGGTCCTTGTGCTTGCCAGGCAAGCGCCAAAACCGCTGAGCCACCACTCCAGCCCCAGCTCCTGTCTTTTTGATGCATGTCCCCATCTTTTTTTTTTCCATGTCCTTACTTTCTGGCACATCAAATATTCCTGTGTTGCTGGTTCATCTTGTGCTTTCCCTTCCCAGCTCTGGACTCGGCCATTTCTTCAGGGAGACCTTTTTTTCTATTTCATTTTCTTTCTTTTCTTCTCTTTTTCTTTCTCCCTCTCTCTCTTTTTTTTGGGGGGGGGGTAACTGGCACTGAACCCAGGGACACTGTACTACTGAACTACATCCCCAGCCCTTTTTAGATTTTTACTTTGAGATAGGATCTTGTTAAATTGCCCAGGCCAGCCTCAAACCTGTCATCTGCCTACCCCAGCCTCCAGAGCAGCTGGGATAATAGGCACGTGCCATTGTGATTAGTTATTAGCCCTGACTCTTTTTAAAGCTCGGATAGGATTTAGAAAGATCCATGCCCCTGGGTTCCTGTGCATTTTATTTTAGTTTAGTTTTTTTAAAGAGAGAAGGACAGTGACAGAGAGAGAGAGAGAGAGAGACAGAATCAATTTTTGTTGAGTTTTTCACTTGGCTTTTATTGCTCTGATACTTAGTTGTGTATGTGGGTGCTGGGGTTTGAAACCGTGTACTTGAGCATGCCAGGTAAGTGCCGTAACCACCAAGCCCCCACTCTAGCCCCCTGCATGTGCATTTTAAATGAAGAACTCATTGGCCCTCCAACATATAGGCCCAGGTACTAGGAATTGAACCCAGGGGCACTTAATACTAAACTTAATACTCAGTTACACCCCCAGCCCTTTTAATTTTTTTTTTTTGGTTCTTTGTTTCCTTTTCTTTTCTTTTCTTTCTTTCTTTCTTTCTTTTTTTTTAATCAGAGCCTAAGTTGCCCAGGCTGGCCTTCAGTTTTGAACCTCAGATCTTCCTGCCTCAGCCTCCTGAGTGACTGAGATTAAAGGTGTGTACCATCACATCTGGCTGAGATTATATTTTTATTCTATTTGTTCCCAAATAAAATAGAAATACTTTTTTGCCATTTCTACCGAATATTAAAACAATATATGATCACTATAAAATAATTCAGAAAAAAAACTAAGAACATATTAAAAATCATACTGTTCTATGACCGTGAAGATATTAACAGTGGTAACCTTGATATTTCACAGTATTAATGCATCAAAAATATTTTATTATATATAATACATAGTCATTATATATTTCCAATTTGTGCATATGTAATATGTATGTTTATATATGTCAAATCTATATATATAAATTCACATTATATTTCATATATATGTGTGTATATATATATATTTCTGAAAAATAAACTCCTAGGAGTGAAATTGCTCAATCAAAATGTCTGTATATTTATAAGCAAAGAAAATGTGTTGAACATAATTAAACATCAGGGAAATGCAAATTAAAATTCCAAAGTGATATTACCTTATGGTGACCAAAATGTGTAAAAAAACTTAAAGTGACAACACCAGCTTCTGACAAAAATTCGGAGCAAACAGAACTCTCCATGTGGGTGGAGAGGTAAACTAATAACCATTTGGGGAAACTAGTTGTATGGCCTAAAGCTGAACCACCTCGAAGGCCAAGTCCTTAGCATCATGTCTACAGGAGTCTTTCTCATTCCAGGATGAAAATGCTGGCCTACATTTTCTTCTAGTTCTTTCATCATTTCTCCTTACCTTCAATTCTTAATCTCTGTGGAGTTAGGAATCTCAATTTTATTTTGAGTATGAGGTAGGAATCTCAAGTTTATTTTACTTTCCACAAATGGTTAGCCAACTGCTCCAACTGCACTTATTGAAAACTTAATCATTTCTGACTGTAAATCAATCCACTGAGTGCAAATGCAAAGTAATAACCATGTAAATACTTATATCTTCTTGTATTCATTATTTAAAATTGTATTTTTTTAGGTATACATGACATAAGATTATACAATTAGGTAACTCTAAAAGCATGGAGTTCAACTTGTTCTAATTCACCCTACTTCCTCCCACCCCATTTTTCGTTTGTTTTTTACATATGTGACAATAGGATATAAACATACTTATAAAGGCTTGGAGTGTAACTTGCTTTAACTCAGTTCCAAGTATTTTTTTATTTTTCCCTTGTTGTTGTTAGATACCCTTGACAATAGGGTAAACATTGACAGTTATAAATGTATGCATGTAAATTATTCTAATTCAGTTCCCAGTGTTTCCCTTCACCCCTTCCCTGCCACCACTTTCTCTTCCCTCTACTCTTGGTCTTTCTGTTATTTACTAGTGGCTTGTTAAAAATGATTTACTGACTTGTTGGTATATATGTTGATGAGATTCCCTATGATATGTTTATATATGAGCATGAGAAAGTTAAGTCTGATTCCTCCCAAGAACTTTCCCTTTTTCATTCCTCCTTCCTCCATTTCCTTCCCCTTTTACTATCTCTCTGTTCTTTTCCTTATTTTTTTCTGTCTGGCTTATTTCACTTAGCATGATATCCTCTAGTTCCATCTTGGATTCATTTTAAAAACTTCATTCTTTGTCATCTGTCTTTCTTCTTTTCATAATTATAACTGGATTATATATCTTATTATCTACAGAGATAACTCTTTTTTTCTTTTTGGAATCAGGATCTGAACCCAGCAGCACTTAACCACTTAGTCACATCCCCAGCCCTTTTTACTTTTTTATTTTGATACAGAGTCTTGCTAAGTTACTCAGCATCTCAGTAATTTGCTGAGGTCAGCTTTGAACTTGAGATCCTCCTGCCTCAGCCTCTCAAGCTGCTAGGATTACAGGTATGCACCACATGAGTGGCACCTCCTTTTTATTCTTCTTTCTACAAAATGTCCTTAATATTTTCACAAATTTCATTTTTTGCCACATTTTTATTGGTGCATTATAGTTGTACACAACAATGTTGTACACAACAACAAATACGTTGTTACATATTTGTACATGCACACAATATAACAATATAATTCTGCCAATATTACTCCCCAGCACTTCCCATCTTTATGTATTTCATTCTAGTGGGATTGAGCATCATTTTGTAAAGGTTGAGTTTAATTTGGGATTTAGTTTGAAAGTGGGTTAAATTTCTTGTATTTATTTTTTTATCTTTTTGGGTACCAGAGATTGAACCCAGGGGTGCTTAGCCACTGAGCCACATCCCCAACACTTTCTTATTTTATTTTGAGTCAGACTCTCAATAATTTTCTCAGGGCCTTGCTAAATTGCTGAGGCTGGCTTTGAGCTTAAGATCCTTCTGCCTCAGCCTCCCAAGTTGCTGGAATTACAGGCACACACCACCATGCCCAGCCTGAAAGTGGGTTAAGTTTTAAGATAATTCAAGGAACTCTTAACACATTTTGGGAACTGGTGTATTTCTCCATGGATTCAAGTATTTTATGTGTGATGGGATTTATTTTGAGGCTTACTGGACTGTGGAGTTCTTGAGGGCAGAGCCCAAGTTTTATTCATTTTTGGTCTTCCCCTGGGGCATCTTACCTAGACACAACAGGTGCAGGAAGTATTAATCAAGTGGATGAAGGAGTTACTAAAGTAAGCTCTCAAAATACCCCTTCTTAAAAATAACCCACCTGCCTGCTCTCTCTTCACCAGAGCTCCTCTGCCAGAAGTACTTTAGGGCCTATGGGGATGTGAACAGTGAAGGTGAAGATAAGAATTTCTTCAGTTAGGGGTTGGGGTGTACATAGCTCAGTGGCAGAGTGCTTGCCTGACATTCACAAGGTCTTGGGTTGGATCCCCAGCAGTGAAAACAAAAACCAAAAAGATTTGAACAGGAAAATATTCCTTCTGCTACCAGGAGTAAAAATGAAATAATCAGGAACTTAAATAAAATTTAAAGAATTAATTTTCATTAGCATGCTAGATTTTTGCGCTCCAAGGCACAGCTATGTTTATAACTAACACCTCATATTTTATTTCATGAATGCCAGTATTAGTTCGAGGCAGATCACTGCAGAAGAGAAATCGGTTATTGGCTGGAAGTGTGTGTTTGGAGACGTCTGTGTCAGCCCAGAGGATGCACTGACTGAGCTTGCCCACATCCTCACATGATACAAATAGGAGTGGACTAGTGGAGAAATGCTAATCTGAACTTTTTAAGCTCTAATATCATGAAAATTTCACAGTGTAATTTGTGGGTTTTTAAACCACATTTCCATCTGTGTGACTAAGTAAAGCCTGCCGGTTTATTATATAGGATACAAACTTATGTGTGCAAAAATGTAAACTTGGGCGCCTATAATTGGACTTAATTTCTATCTAAAGCCTTCATTCTGCCCTTGCCTGAAAACATAATCCTAGTTAATTCAGGCTAAACTGTCAATGTAAGATGTTCTCAGTTGACTCGGGGTTTTCTCACTTTCCAGGGGGAGATAATCTTAAATCGTAATAAGACGTGGCCATGAGACAGGATGTGTGCAATGAGCTCCCACCACTTTGTGCTGCCTCGGCCTCCATTTTGAGTGTAAGATGGACTTTCTCGCGCCAGAAGCAGGGCTCAGTCACCCTTGCTGCTCTCTGTTCCTCAGTGTGGTCAACAGATACTGCCTTATCCAGCCACCTCCTGGTGACTACCCCGCTATGGGACAGCTCATAGGACTTACTGGATTCCACCCACTGTCCCCTGCACCTTGTCTGTACTTTGCAGATATGCCATGGTGATGCACTCTCAATCAAAGCAAGGCTCCAGGAACCCCTGCCTGCCTGCTATTAAACCACCAATTGGAATGCTCTGTGGGAAGTCCCCCCAGGGCACACCTTGGGCCCCAGTAAAGGATTGGGCGCACAGGTCCCTCTCTCTCATCCTCTCTACCTCCCCACTTGCTGGTTGAGCAGGCGTGTCCGTTATGGTTTGGATGTGAGGTGTCCCCCAAAGCTCATGTGTGAGACAATGTAAGAATGCTCAGAAGTGAAAGCATTGGATGGGAAAACTGTGGCCCCATCAGTCAACTAATGCTCTTGACTGGATTAACCAGGTGGTAACTGGAGGCAGGTACGGTGAGGCTTGAGGAAGGAGGTCACTGGGGGTGTGCCTTTAGGATTTCTATTTTGTCCCTGGTGAGTGGCCTCTCTCTGCTTCCTGGCCATCATAAACTGAGCAGCTTTCCTTTGCCACATGCTTCTGAAATGATATTCTGCCTCTACTCCAGCCCAGAGCAATGGAGTCCACTGACCTTGGGCGGAACCTCTGGATCTGTGAGCCAAACACACTTTTCTTCCTCTACGTTGTTCTTGTCAGGTGTTTTGGTCACACTAATGGAAAGCTGAATAAAACAGTGTCCCAGACCGTTCTCTCCTTCCTGTTAGCCCTGCAAATGAGGCTAGCTGCCTTCTCTCTGGGACCTGTAAGTGACAAATTGCTTGCTATTTCTTGTGTTTTGTTGTGTGGCCTCTTTTGTGTTTCCAGAAACCAACATTCCGGAACCACCTTCTGTGCTGGGGAGGCCTTTGTGAGAAAGTGGCTGTCTTGGCAGGAATAGAGTGGACACAGATCAGACAAGGTTCACAAGGATGACTTTGGTATCAACAAGTTTGTGTGAGAGAAACACCTGGTCCCAGGCAGGAAGTTGGGCATTAGTTGCCTGCAGGGATAAGAAAAGTATTTCCTGAAAGGCACACCACAAGCCTCTACAACCGAATCTCTTGGAAAGCCATCAGGGCGGGGCTAGAGTTTACAGTCACCCCCCTGAAAGCCACCTCAAGCTCCAATTAGAGGCGACTATAACCAGGCGACTCTGTCTTGGCCTTCACAGCTTGGTGCCTTTCTCCAAAGACCCTTCAGATACCTCAACCCTCCTTCTCTGCTCCTCCAGAGCATTGCCAAGGGTCTGAACGCTGACTTTGTCTTCCACCTGCCACTCCAGCTGACCTCAGACCTCTCTATCCACAGGGTGCCCCCCTCTATCTACCCTGCCACCCCTTTCCATGTTGCTGGGCGAACTATGAGACGTGCCTCTTTCTAGGGCTGTTGGTGGGTGGTGACCCTCTACTCTCAGATTCTCCAAATCAATTCCGTGGTACCAGGGAGTGGGGTCCAAACATTCCTTTGCACACTCGGAGATCTCGAGGGGTTGTCAGAAGGAGCAGGGTCTCACACTGCTGCCCCAGACTCTTGTTTCCAGCCTGAGGACCTTACGTTATGAGAAGTGTGGGGAAGGGGTGCCCTGAATGCTTCAGGGCTTGCTCTTGATACCTGCAGTGGGCTTTCTGGTGGCCTAGGGGAAACAACATCTCGCAGGAGACACGCACATCTATTAAGGGCTTAAAGCGCGGGCTACCCGGTTTCTCCCAGAGTTTGGTCAATGAAACACGGCTTGGAGCCCGTGTAAAGCGTTGGGTCTCAGGCTTCACCGCTCTTGGACGGCATGTCTGTGGGGCTGTCACATCATGGTCGGTGTTTCTAGGGGACACAAACGAGGCCCTCTCCCACCTCCTCCGGACACGCAAACATTTGTGCTGCACTGATCATAAGCAATGTTCTATTTTAACTACTTCCTGCCGTTCTCACAAAGCTCTCCATTCTTCAAATGGAGAAAGGGAGAAAAGTAACTTCCCAAAGTCACAGAGTTATTGGCATGCAGAGCGTCGACTAGAATCCAGGCAGTCTGCGTTCAGAATTTTAATCCTGATAAATATACTCTGCTGCTACAGATTGAAAGCATATGTTAATTAAAAACTAGAGGAAATTTATTTTTCCTAAACATTTAGTGATTTAGGCTAATAAATATTTTACTCAAGAATTTTGGTGAAAGTTAGAACTTGCCGTGCATGTCCATTTTCCTAAAAAGGGACATGTTCCCAAGAGCACCATGCAAAAATAAAAAACATATAACGATTTTTACGAGGAAATGCCTAGAGATCTTCTAAGGGCTGTGGCAAAAATCACCAGATTTGTAGTCATAGCTCTTTCAAAGATTTGCCATCTTGTGCAAGATCTTTCCAGCTTGTCTGAACTTAGCAATAAATGTCTTTTATTTCATGAAATTTATTATGTGTTCTCAACATAAGGTAGCTTCTGACCAACTAGATTAGCCAACTATTACTGTGCCACAAATGACTCCAAAACGTAGTCGTTTAAAACGACCAATTTTTATTACCTCACTGTTCCTGTGGGTCAGGAATCTGGGCAGGGCTTAGGCAGGCCCTCAGGCTCAAGGTCTCTTTCAAGTGGGGCCGAGATCATATTGTCACCTAGGGGAGGAACCAGTTCCCTTGGCAGGCTGCAGGTCTGCAGTGGCCGCTAGCCAGAGACACCGATTTCTTGCCATATGGAGTGCTCCACGGGGAAGCTCACAAAACGGCAGTTTGCTTTCCCCAAACCCAAGGGCCCCAAACAATGTCGGGTGCAGAGAGAGGACCACAGTCCTTGGTAACCACTTCATTTTTGCCATATCCTATTTGTTAGAAGCAAATCACTGTCTGGCCCATACTTGAGGACTCACATCACACACAGACACTGGGAGCCATTCTAGAGCCTGCCTGGACCACGGGGTAATTTTATTCTTCCCGATCATTAATGTTCTCACCCTCCTGTCCTCAAGATGGATGAGGCCACAGGATCTGCTCCCACCAGTCAACTCAGTTCAAGCTCACGATGTGCTCTCCTCTAACACTTTTATTAAGCAATGAAGACATAAAGAGGGAGGCCCCTGGGGCGTAACCTCATTGTGGGGATGTGCTCAGGTTGACTTCCAGATCAACAATCTGCAACATTCGGAGGTGCGAGGCTTCTCACCCTCAGAGCACACCTATCTTTCCAACGCGTCTTGGAAAGCCCTTTGTCCTACCTACCCACTACTGAAAGTCAGTGAGTTAGAATTAATCATGCAGAAAAAGAAAAAAAGACTTGAGGTTTCAAAATGCCGCAGAACAGCATCGCAATGGCATGGGGCTGGATTTACCGTACTTGGGAGGCTCTGCTCACTTGTGTCTGGGAGCTCAGCTCAGGTGTGGAGAGGTTTGTGAGCGATGAGCGGTTGGGGCAGGGGAGAAGGAATGCAGCCAGACAGGAAAGTTGCTGAAGATGACGTTCGCGAACCACCTGGGGAGTGGGGCTGGCAAGTTGTTTCAGCTCCTCGGGCTTGAGCTTATTCCTTTCTAAAATGATGGGTTGAAACAATGATCTCCGCACGTTATGGGTTAATGGCTAGGAGAAAGAACGTAGGAGACGGCAGACGAGGACTGTGCAGGTGTGTTTCAGGCAGACTTTTCACTGCAGTGACTGAAAGAGCAGACAAGAACGATTTTAGGAGGAAGAGTTTATTTGGAGGATAGAGTTTCAGAGGTCTCCGGCCACAGGTCCACAGAAGGCCACTCCATTCCTCCAGGCTCTAGGTAAGGGTGGACTCACAGCAGAACAGTGTGGCAGAGGGAAGCAGCTGGAGGCATGGCTGCAGGAAGCAGAGAGAAGCCACTCACAGACACAGAACACCTACCCAAAGGCAGTGACCCACGTCCTCCAGCCACACCCTGCCGCCTCCAGCTGCGTTAATCCCGTCAGGGCAGGAGTGCTCTGAGCAGGCGAAGGCGCTCAGAACCCAATCCGTTCACCTTTGCACTGTCTCACACACTGAGCTTGTGGGGGACACCTTTCATCCAGACCAGAGCAAGGGGGTTGAAAACGAGAGGAATACATTAGTGCTGATTTGTGAAAAAGAGATTGTGAAGAATTTGTGAGTGATCTAAAAAAATACACATTTTTCTAATGTTAATAAAGTTTCATGTTGGGAGGACTGTAAATACAAAACCCCTTCCTTCTGGAAACAACCACCTACTAGTCCTCTCTTCAGTTACACACACACACACACACACACACACACGGTTAGCATGGAAGCTGCCACGTTAGCCTTCCAGGATTCCACTCCGTTACAGGTGACTGGGCCAGGTTGGGACTCTCTTAATCGTTAGCCTGGTTACTTGGGTCCAGAAGCAGGTGCAGCCTAGTCTTTCTTAGAGTTCCCTGTCTTTCCTCTTTCTCGCTCGTTCTCTCTTTCTTTCTTTTTTTTTTTTTTTTTGGTTTGTTTTTGATTTTGATTTTGAACCCAGGCTCACTTTACCACTGAGCTACAGCCCTCAGCCTCCTGAGCCGCCACTGGGATTACAATCAAGCACTATAATGCCTGGCCCTTGTCTGTCTGTCTGTCTGTCTTTCTGTCTCTTTTAATCTCAAGAGCAAGAAGTACTTATTTTTTTCCCATTTTATTGGTTCTTTTTAGATACACATGCCAGTAGAGTACACAATGACATAATTATAAAAGCATGGAGTTTAACTCGTTCTAATTCAGTCCCCAGTTTTTCCGCCTTCACCTCCCTGCCTCGCACTCCCTGTTCTTTTCAGATATGCATGACAATAAAATATACAATGACATAATTATCAAAGCATGGATTAGAACCCTGTCTTTCTAAAGGCTCAGGTCTCTAAACTGTGAAATCAGCAGTATTCAAAGTACCATGTTTTTCTTCAACTGCACCAGAAAAAAAAGGAGGAAACAATGTAGACAAACCGAGAGACGCTGCCAAGACGAAGAACATAGGCAATATCTGCATTTGTGGTTCCAACAGCTGCTGAGACCCTGTGGCTTCCTTAGGCTTGAGTTGCTGAGCGTAATTAATTGACTTGGGTTAACGTCTTCCGCAATTGGGGGTGGGAGTGGGAATGTAATTAATTTATACATTTATTGAAGAAAAAAATGTCCAATTTTTAAAATAGAACAAAAAATGACCAGTAATTCTACTACTTCCACATAGCATTTTGGGATATTTTTTCCCACCACTTTTCAATGGATTTACATAAATTAAGTTAGAATATTGGCATGCTTTTTAAAAATTCATGCCTTTCTCTCTCTCTCTCTCTCTCTCTCTTACTTTTTAAACAGAAAAAGAGAATCAATTTTATTTTTTCATCTGCTTTTTGTTTTCCTCCACTTTATTGTGTACATGGTGCTGGGGTTCAAACCTGGGTCCTTGTGCGTGCCAGGCAAGCGCTCTACCGCTGAGCCACCCCACAGCCCATCATGCCTTTTTCTCTTAAAGATTACATTACATCATGGAAATTTCTTACTTTTCAAAAATATAATCCTTCTTACTCTAGGATGATTCCTGTTCATGAGATTTTAATAAATGTATCCATGTGGTATGACTGCAAAGAATAATTCAGTTTGCTTTGAAACATTTTTCCCCCCAGGGCTGAGCACTGAACTCAGGGCCTTGCGCATGCTAGGCAAGTGCTCTGCCACTGAGCTAAATCCCCAAACCCTGCTTTGAAACATTACTGAGAGCAAGATCTATGGTGTAATTTTTAAAAAAAAGAAGAAAAATGGTTAATATGGAGTGGTACCATTGATCTCTGCCAAATGGAGAGAGAACATCAAGTCTTTGTATGATGTAATTTCCTTGGAAACTTGATCATTGACAAAAGCTTCTATTTCTTTCTCCTTCACCATTTACCTCAACACAAGGAAATATTTCTAGAAAAAAAGTCAATATTTACTGAATGTTTCCTATGAAAGGCACTGTGTTCCCTGCATGGACTACTTTTTAAAATACTCAAATATGTATATGCGATATCTAGTTAGCAAATAGATACTTCAAATTCCACTTTTTTTTTTTTTTAAAGAAAGAGGGACAATGAGAGAGAGAGAGAGAAAGTCAATTTTATTTAGTTTTTCATGTGGCCTCTGTTTCTTCAACACTTTGTTGTGTATGTGGTGCTGGGGTTTGAACCTGGGTCCTGTGCATGCCGCACAAGTACCATAACCACTGAGCCACCGCTCCAGATCCTCAAATTCCACTCTTGGTACTTATTACAAGAGAAAAAATATGCCAAAACAATCCTAGATAAGGTATCACAATAGATGTAATATATATTTTTTTAAAGAGAGAGGGACAGTGAGAGAGAGAAAGAATCAATTTTATTTAGTTTTTCATGTGGCCTTCATTGCTCCGAAAAGTCATTGTGTACGTGGTGCTGGGGTATGAAGTCATGTACTCATGCATGCCAGGCAAGCACTGCAACCACTGAGCCACAGCTCTAGCCCCGATGTAATATATTTATAATGAAATTAATATTATATCCATATAAAAGTTAAGATGACGTATCCAGGACAGCTGGTGCCTGGTCGTGAGACCGGTTCTACACGCTCAATGGACTGCCGACCTATGCCTTCATAGCTTCTACCCTGGGGGTTTCTTTCCCAAGCCTTCTCTAGGCATTGCTTTTACTGTGTGGAGCCAGGCAAGGGCCAGCAGATTGAGGGTCCTAAAATGGGTGTTGAGGACTCACATCTTTATCCTGAGGGCAATTAGAGGTCTCTAATGAATTGCATGTGAGTAGCATTTTGGAAACCATTCTGGCTGCAGAGTAGGAGGCGGATTGGAGAGAAAAGGAGAAGGCTCAGATCACAGATGTTGATAGAGGAGTGTAGGTGATTGTCCATGCTGGCTGGGACAAGGGTGGTGACGGAGTGGGGTGGTAGGGGGTGGAAAGGACCCAAAACAAGCATCAGGTAGTCTCCATGGATCTTGGGATTAATTAACAACTGGGAAAGTGCAGCCTCGTGAAGACCAAGAGAAGACTCTTAGAAGAGGAGGAGATGGCCCACAGAGCTGACCACCGAGGGACAGATGTGGACAGAGAGTTTCCCAATAACTTTTCTCCTTGACTTGCCCCATCCAGTTTGAACGGAAAGACAAACTGAAAATTAAAAGGTACCCTTTAGGTTTGGTGACAGGGAGTACACTGAGAAGTGAATGTGAGACAGGATGGTGAAAACCCAAGTAAGGGGACTCTAAGAAGGTGGGGGCAGGGCTGGGAGTTCAGCTCAGTGGTAGAGCGTGAACCTGGCACGCACAAGGCCCAGGTTCAAACCCCAGCAGCACATACACAACTAAGTGTCGGAGAAGCAAAAAAAAAAAAAAAAAAGATGAATAAAAAAAATTGACTCTCTTCCCCCCCCCCCTCTCTAAAGGAAAAAAAAACAAAAGGAAATGTGGCCAGATGGTGGAGGGCAGGGAGCGGGGGTGGACACAGCTTGCAGAGGAAGAGAAGACCAAAGCACACATTTTGTTTGTTTTGACATCTGCTAGACCAGGGTGCACTGCAATACTTGTGGGCACGATTTTGAGAAACTAAAGAGCTGGGAGACAGAAAATAATAGCAAAAGTTTCCTGAGTGGACAAGATGGCAGCCAGGGCGCAAGAGCAGGGACGGAGATGGGTAGAGCAAGGCCAGGTCGTTCGCTGCAAAGGGAAGGAGAGAGGGAAAGTGGTGGAATAAAGGCCATGGAAAGCCAGTGGGGATGCAGAGTGCTCCAGGAGCCACAGCCTCTCTGGGTGATGCTAAGTGAGACCCACGGAGCTAGGGAGGAGTCCCCTCTGTTAGTAAGACTACCCTTTTAATCTCTGGTGACGGCTCAGTTCACAAGCATCAAAGATGATCTTTTCTAATACTACAACACAACTGAGATGTAATGGTCTGAATCTACCGCCTCTGAGCTGGCTTCTGCAACACGTATTTACCGAGAACTGGAGAGTGCTGTTACAACGCTGGCCAGGTCACTGCTGCATCCTGTGGGAGGCCTCTAGTTCAGATGAACCTCTATGGCTGGCAGCCAGAATGGACAGAAGAGCCTCAGAAAGAAACTCACACCTGTCAGACAGCTTCGCTCAAGAGTCATGAGTACCTCCCACCATCTGGTCTAAAGAAAATGTGGACTGCTGGGTGCAGCCAGGGGGCTGCTCCTCTGGATAATGCAATTCATTTGTCTCAGTTGCTCTGTCTTGAAAACGTGGCTCCTTTCTGCTTGAGTCAGTCCAGGATAAATTCTCCTTGTGCCCAGAACACACTGAGCCCTTATTCCCTGGCATGGGCTGTGTTATTATGAAGAAAACCAACAATTTTTTTTTAAAAGAGAGGAGGACAGTGAGAGAGAGAGAGAGAGAGAGAGAGAGAATCTGTTGGGAACATGAGGCTCAGCCTGCTTGTAAGAGAATTGGTGGTAAACAACTCTAAGGGGTCCAGCTGGCTTGTAATTAGCAAATTGCCTGACCGCATGACTAAGCTATTCGGCCACTCATTTGTTACAATTGGAGAAAGGTGTTTGCATTGTACCCTATTGGCTGTTGTAATGGATAAATAGAGTAGCAGCTAGTCAGGTAAAGGAAGCGGCCAAAGAAGAGAAAGCAGCCAGAGAAGGAGCAGCCAAAGGAGAAGCAGTAGCCAGAGAAGAGCAAGAAAGCAAGCAGCCGTGTCCTGAAGGAAGAGAGCACAGAAGCAGTTGGAGAAGCAGCAGCAGTCAGAAGAAGCCGCTGCCGCAGCAGAAGCAGAGACGTCAGAGAGATCAGCATCGGTAGAGGATGCAGGTCCCGTGTTCCAGCCGCCGGCGTTCACCCCCTTGTTCCCGGCTCCCCAACCCTTCCTAACTCAGCCCCTCGGAGGACGGCCCAGCGTTGGGTCGTTCTGCCCGTTCCTCACTCTGGAGTGCAGCGGGGAGCGACTCCTTTCCCCATCCCTGCCCTAACTCGGTCCCTCGGAGGACGGCTCGCTAGGTCGTTCCACCCGCTCCCCGCTCCAGAACCCAGGGGGGAGCAACAAGAATCAAGTTTTTTTTATTGAGTTTTTCACATGGCTCTCGTTGCTCTGACACTTAGTTGTGCACGTGGGTGCTGGGGTTTGAACCTGTGTACTTGCGCATGCCGGGCAAGTGCCGTAACCACCAAGCCACCGCTCCAGCCCCAAAACCAACAATTTTTGAATCTACTCACACAGTGCAAGTACATATCAAACTGGTTTTGGTTATATGTGTTATGCTACATTTTTCTTGTCATTTAGTATACAGCCTGTTTAATTTGTTGGCTTTTGACTCATTTTGAAAATCACAAAGCATTTCTTCATCTTACCTTCATCTTACCCTTTTCTAATGCTCTAAAGCTTGGAAGATTTCAGGGGCGGACTGTCCATTTCCTAATGCTGCTGTGCTGCAAAGCATTGGCAAGGGTTGTTAAGATCCGATGACGGTTGTGGAAGCTCTCTGTACATTGAAATCATCGAGCAATTATCTTGATTTGAATGTAATAAAAGGTTCAATTTTACATTAACGATTATACCACATAATCATCTAGTTGATCTTGCCGCTTCTTAGCAGGAGGGGACAGTGTGAGTGAAATCTCCAAGAAGTCTGGGAGATAGGCCCTGCAGCGCACTGAGCTCTGCAGGGGTAGCCATGGGGTGCCCGGGAGCCAGAGCTGCCCGGAAAGCAGAGGGGCAGGAGTCATTGCAGGTGTTCTTTGTGCAAGCTTGCCGGGAGGAGCACAAGAAGTACCCAGGCAACTTCTGAGCTTTCTAAAAAGTGCCCAGGGATGTGGATGACCATGTCTGCTAAAGAGAAAGGAAAAAAAAATTTTGGTACCATGGATTGAAACAAGGGGCAGTTTATTGTTTGTTAAGAGAGAGGGACAGTGAGAGAGAGGAAAAAAAGAGAATCAAATGTATTTAGTTTTCACATGGCCTTTGCTACTGTGACACTTCATTGTGTACGTGGTGCTAGGATTTGAACCCTCATCCTCGCACATGCCAGGCAAGCGTGAGGACGTGGGTTCGAACCACAGCACCACACACGATGAAGTATTAGACACAAGGAAGTGTCAGAGCAACGAAAGTCACATGAAAAACTAAATAAAAATTGAAAAATTGATTCTCTTTCTCTTTCACTATCCTTCTCTTTTTTTTAAAAAAAAGAGAGCAAATTTTATTTTTTCATCTGGTTTTGTTTTTCCTTCATTTAGTTGTGTATGTGGTACTGGGGATTGAACCCAGGTTCTCCTGCATGCCAGGCAAGTGCTCTCCAGCCCCCTAGAGATACCTTTTAACCACTGAGCCACATCCCTATCCCTTTTTAAATTTTTTATGTATTTGTTTGTTTGTTTGTTTTTTAAATGAGACAGTGAGAGAGATAAAGAGAGAAGCAATTTTATTTAGCTTTTCATGTGGCTTTCGTTGCTCTGAAACTTCCCTGTGTATTTGGTGCTGGGGTTCAAACCTGTGTCCTGGCAAGTGCTATAACCACCAAGCCACTGCTCCAGCCCTTATTTTTAAGACAAGGTCTCAAATTGTTCAGGGCCTCACTAAGTTGCTGAGGCTGGCTTTGAACGTGTGATCCTCCTGCCTCAGCCTCCCAAGTTGTTGGGATTACAGGTGTGCACCACTGGACCCAACAAGAAAGAAAAATTTGAAGACATGGCAAAAGGTGGACAAAGCCCGTTATGTAAAAGAAATGATATCCCTCCTAAAGGAGACACAAAAAAGAAGTTCAAGGATCCCAATGCAGCCAAGAGACCTTCTTGTTCTGAGTACTGCCTGAAAATCAGAGAACATCCAGATCATCCCATTGGTGATGTTCCAAAAAAAAATAAAATAAATGGGAGCCGTGTGGAGTGACACAGCTGCGGTCACAAGCAGCCTCGCGAAAAGAAGGCTGCAAAGCTGAGGGAAAATGTGAAAAGGATATTGCTGCCTATCGAGTGAAAGGAAAGCAAAGGGAGTCACGGAGGCTGAAAAAATGCAAGGAATAGAGGAGGACAGAGAGGAGAAAGCTGATGTTGTATAAGTTGGGTCTAGCTCAGTTTTTTCTTGTTTATAAACAACTTATGGTAAACAACACAAAGAAAAAAGAAATAGAAAAACTGAAATGTGAGGATGAGTGAGCTTTGTTTTAAAACCGCGCAGTGTCTTTTTTCGTATGGCTAACACACTACCGAATGTGTCTTTAGATAGCCCTGTCCTGCTGGGAATTTCAACAGCACTAACCTTGCCAGGTGCAGTATGGGGGTTGTAAATTGTCATGGAAATTCAAAACAGTTTCTTGTTGGTGCATGAAACAAATTAGTTCTATGTGGGGATGGTAGGTTTTTCATCTTTAGTTGTCTCTAATGCAGCTCATACCAAGTAATTGTTCTTTTAACCAAATACCACTCTATACTTGCAAAAAAAAATGCAGCTGTTTATTGACATTCTAGATGCTTCTAAGTAAACAGAATTTTTAAAATTTCTTTTTTCTTTTTTTTTTTTTAGAGAAAGGGACAGTGAGAGAGAGAGAGAGAATCAATTTTTATTGAGTTTTTCATGTGGCTTTCGTTGCTCTGACACTTAGTTGTGTGCATGGTGCTGCGGTTCAAACCATGTACTCACGCATGCCAGCCAAGTGCGGTAATCGCAGAGGTGCAGATTTTTTTTTTTTTTTTCTTAAACAGTGAGCGAGAGGGAGAGAGAGGGAATCAACTTTAGTTTTCATCTGGTCTTCGTTGCTCTGACACTTCGCTGTTCATGTGGTGCTGGGGTTTGAACTCGGGTCCTAGCACAAGACAAGCAAGGGCTCCAACTGCTGAATCACCACCATAGCCCCCACAATTTTTTTTTTTTTTTGTTAAAAAAATAAAAAAGAAAAGGTCTGGTATAGTGGAGCATGCCTGTAATCACAGCAGCTTGTGAGGCTGAAGGATCACAAGTTTGAAGCCAGGCTCAGCAACTTAAGGAAGCCCTAAGCAGCTTAGCAAGACCTTGTCTCAAAATCAAAAATAAAAAGGGCTGGGGATGCAGCTTAGTGGTTAAGCACTGCTGGGCTCAATCCCTGATAACAAAACAAAACAAAAAAAGTTTGAGAGGGGCTCAAGCGGTGGCTCGGTGGTTACAGCGCTTGCCGGGCACGTGCAAGTACATGGGTTCGAACCCCCAGCACCCACGTACACACTAAGTGTCAGAGCAACGAAAGCCATGTGAAAAACTCAATAAAAATTGATTCTCTCTCTCTCTCTCTCTCTCTGTGTCACTGTCCTTCTCTCTTTAAAAAAAAAAAAAGTTTGGGAAATCAGGCCCTATAACCTCAGGCGGGGTGAAATTTACCCCTACTCCTAGAAAAAAGATACACTTAGGAATGCCTACCAGGCTGTGAGGATGTAGAAATAGTGCTCCTTTACAAATGGGAAGTTCAGGGACATTCGGGAGAATGGGCAGGGGTCAGAGATTTGTGTGGAAGCAGGAGAGCCAGAAACCCTGGCAAGGACAGGCTTGTGAAGAGGGCATACTCAGAACGAGGCCCTCTGAGCAGCCAATCAGAATGCACCAGCTCTCTACCCCCAAATTAGAGCAATTTCCACAAGAATGCAGTGAGAACAGCAAGAGGAGGAGGTGTGGGTGGTGAGTGGTGGTGCAGGACCATAATCTGTGACTCGGGAGGCTGAGGCAGGAGGATTCCAAGGTCAGCCAGGGCAGCTTAACTCAGTCATGACAGCTGGCTCCTTTCTCCTTGTACCTAGAACACATGGAGCCCTTATTCCCTGGGTTGAAAATCAAATTTAAAGAAGGGGTAGGGAGAGGCTGGAGCGGTGGCTTGGTGGTTGAAGTACTTGCCCGGTGTACATAAGGACCTGGGTTCAAACCCCAGCACCACATACATAACTATGTATAGGAGAAACAAAGGCGAGATGAAACAACAAAACAAAACAAAAACTAAAATTGATTCTCCTAAAAAAAGAAAAAGAAAAAAAAAAGGAGTGGGGGATGTAGGTCAGTGATTGAGTGCTGACCTAGTATGTGTAAGGCCCTGGATTCAATCCCAAGTACTGCAAAAGAAAAAAAAAGACAAAAGCCAATCTCTGTTCATATGTTCAACATGAAACTCATGAAAGCATCATTTTGTAGTAAAGAGTGGACAAATGTTGGCAATTTCATTTTGATTCAATCTAACATTTATATTTGTATGTGATTATATGAGTGTGGAAAAAATTATTAAAGTTTACATATGAGGTTAACAATGTGGTAGAGAAGGGAAAGGGAAGGCAAGAAATAAAGAAAAATGAAGATTGTATCAAGAAAAAGAGACGGAGAATCACAGAGCAAGAAAAACAGACATAAAAAGTCAGACACATGGAGAGAAAAGAAACACCCAATATATGCGTGATCCTGTTTACGACAAATGCGGTGGCTGTGCGTGCACACATGTTAAAGGAAGGCCTTGGAGCTCTCCTCGGACAGTGGGCTCCTCTTCTGTGCTCTGTGCCTGCAGGTCCTCCCACAAACGAAACCAGAGTGTTCTGCCATCTGCAGGACTCTCAGGAAGGACCAGGGATGGCTTCCTTTTCCTGACCTTGCTTCCCTGGTCAGCTGGATCCTGTGTTCTGACGCTGCGAGTTAACAGTCCCCTTTCGTTCAGGGCTGCCTCACCTAGGCCCAGATCTGGGAGTTGTTACTTGGAATGCAGAAACAGAAAACCACGAGTATCACATTTGAAACCTCTGCCTTGGCTAGATATTGGTCCTGAAGTCAGGCTATCAGCCTTGGTTAGAAGTTTAATAAAGCGTGAGGGACTTTAGACTCTGCTGCTTTATAAAAACAAAGCCCTAGACATTATAGTTTCTAAATAAATAAGGAAAATATTTGTACACTAATTATTGTAAAACCCAGGCCAAATCTGTACTAATTTTGTGTTATCAAACTAGCTTCTGGCTACTAGGAAGGGGTAAGCACTTTCCTATAATTTTTTTTTAAATTTTTTATTTAGGAGTTGAGTACACTCATAAATGCAGATAAAGTAACAGTATGAAATGGATTTGTTCTTATACCAGAATTACCCCCACATTGCTCTCCTATAATGTTAAAGGTGTATGAGATCCAAGGAGCGCTTGACTTGTAATCTATAGGTCAAGAATGTCAGAATGAGCTGTGCAGGGTTTCTCAAAACGTTTGGGGCCAGATACTTCTTTGCTGAGGCTCAGGCTTCCCTGTGTACTGGAGGATGTTGAAAGCAACCTGGGTCCCTACCCATTCATTAGCTGCCAGTAGCACCTACACTACCTCCAAGTTATGCAAGCCAGATATTGCTAAATATCCCCTGATGGGCTGGGGCAGAAGGGTAAAAGGAAAACCATCCAGGCCCCCTAGATTGTTATTCCTCATTGTCAGAGCATCTGTTGTAGAAACTGCATATGTGAAGCTGTATTATGGTTGTCATGAGTAGTTGACTTTACCAGGTGGAGTGGCGCAGGTCTACAATCCCAGCTACTTGGAAGGCTGAGGCAGAAAAATTGCAAGTTCAAAAACAGCCCTGGCAACTTAGTGAGACCCTGTCTCAAAACAAAAAAAAATAAAAAAGCTGGAGACGTGACTTAGTAGTAGAGTGCCCTGGGTTTAATCTCCAGTACTGGAAAACACAATTGGTTGATTTTATCCATCAACTTATTTTAACAATTAACTTACTATCTATAACTTCATTAACTTTATTTTGTAACTTTACAAGTAGGAAAGTGGCTGAATTTCCCATATTAGAAAGCATAAAGAGGGGCTGGAGCAGTGGCTCAGTGGTTACAGCGCTTGCCCAGCACGCGTGAGTACCGGGTTCAAACCCCAGCACCCACATACACAGCTAAGTGTCGGAGCAGCGAAAGCCATGTGAAAAGCTCAATAGAAATTGATTCTCTCCATCTCTTTATCTCACTGTCCTTCTCTCTTTAAAAAAAAAAATAAACCATCAAGACTGCAGGGCATGGTAACGAATGCCTGTAATCCCAGTGGCTTGGGAGGCTGAGGCAGGAGGATTGCAAGTTCAAAGCCAGCCTCAGCAATTTAGCAAGGCCCTAAGCAATCTAGCAAGACCTATCTCAAAGTAAAAAAATATAAAGGGCTAAGGATATAACTCTGTGGTTAAGCACCCTTGAGTTCAATCCCTGGAAACTCACCCCCTCCAAATAAAAAAAGGCAACAAGAACTATATTTTAGCTTTTTTTCTTTAAAGGCTGTTTCTGATGCTGAAAAACAAAATTTCAAAAAATTAAAAAATCAAATTGGCTTTTTTTTTTAAAGAGAGAAAAAGTTTTATTTAGTTTTTCATGTGGTTTTCGTTGCTCTGACACTTCGTTGTGTATGTGGTGCTGGAGTTCAAACTCACATCCTTGTGTGTGCCAGGGCAAGCGCTGTAACTGCTGAGCCACTGCTCCAGACCCCAAACTGGCTTTTATTAACAATTCATAAATCAAGCAGCACCCCATTTATCATTAAGAAAATGTGTTCCATTGGGCATGGCAGAACAGTTGGCTTTTAAAGGTAGCTTTGAGCACGAACAAGGGAAAAGAATTCTACATGTGGGTTGGTTAACATCAGGTCACTTCAGGTTACACTTCTTGTAAAGTAAGTAAGTAGGCGGAACTGGGTGCTTTCAGATTGGTAGCTGTGAATGTCCTGCTTTTAGAATTGGTCTGTTTGGGATTTTTCTTCTTCCTTAAAGTTTCAGTTTAATTACATAGCACTTGGCACAAGTGACTCTATTTTGGTTTGGTCTGCTGGGGCCTAGTGCAAGAACTTCTCTAAAACAATGGCCTCCCACAAATCCTGTTTAACATGGATTTTTTTTTTTTTTTGAAAGAGGGGACAGTGAGAGAGAGAGACAGAAAGAGAGAAACAATTTTTATTTAGTTTTTCATGTGGCTTTCATTCCTTGGACACTTCGTTGTGTATGTGGTGCTGGGGTTTGAACTTGCATACTCCCACATGCCAGGCAAGTGCCCTAACCACCAAGACACCACTCCAGCCCTAACACAGATAAATCTTGTGATAATCATCATTTCTAAAAAATCAAAACAAATTAGACATGCTAGTTTTTCTCCACTGATAGGAAAAGAAGACTCCAAATGCATTCCCTGATCCTGGACAGAGCAGCTACACACTGGCATCACTTTGTGTTGGAGAGGACTGGACTATGGGTAGGGGAGGTGACTAGTGTGCTGAGCTAGGCTACACTAAGCCAGTGAGGTGCCCTGGCTTGCATGCAGGCTTTGGCAAGGATGCTGTCCCCCAGCTTGTCATGGATGGAATGGTAACCATCTTCCAAGGAACCCCACAGACTGCAGCAGATGGTGCCCTCCTATATCTCCTGTAGGCCCTGCCTATGCCAACATTCCCAAGAACAGCCTGCCCTCAGCCAGTGGGGAGAAGAGTTGATGCATCAACACCCCAACTCTCTCACCCTTAGTGGGTCAGCTCTGAGCATCTTCCTCTTGGTCTCTCAGAGTGCCCAGGAGGGTTGAGCCCCAGGTGCTTACAGCAATCACTTGCTCATTCAGGCTCTCTTTGCCTTTTCTTTCCTATCTCAGTTTCCCCCTCTTTCCCAGTGCTGCCTGGGACTGCCCAAATAAAGGACTTGAACCCAAAACCCAAATCCTCAGTCTGCTTCCAGGGGAATCCAAACTAAGACATATAGACCTTAGACAGAGTCCCAGGGCAGCAGCCATTGTGTCCAGAGTCCACAGGTGACTTCATATACCCCAGGGCTTCATACAACGCTGACGAATGAGAGGAGGAATCAGATATAACTGTTCGAATATCCGAACTCTAGTCATAATTGAATTTCCAATAAATCTGATAGGATGTCAAGAATTGACCTAAGTCAGTTTGGCCATTCAGCAATTGTGCTATTCTTCTGGCAAACACCAGTAGTTTCTGGAAGTTAGAGGTAGTCAGGATATCTCCTTTAGTAGGTGGTGCTTTGTAATGAAAGCCAGCCTTGGAGCAAGTATTCCAAATGCATAAACATTTATTAACAGCACAAAACAATCATATTTCCTGTTCCTGGAGTTTGACGGACAGCCCACTCTCTGTCCTCAGATCTCCACACAATACTTTTTAAGAAAGCTTCACTCCTAAGGCAGTTGCAGTAAGACAACAGGCCTCATAAACTCTGTGGGTCAGTGGAGTTCACTGGGCCAATGCAGTTTATAGACCTTGTGCTCTGTCTGCATCTAAGTGTTGGCACTGCTGGGCCAGATGGATTTGTACATCCTGTAGGCTTGAGGATGGTATTATTTCTAGCCGACCACATACCTCTAATATGTATGTACTCATTTCACCTTTGAAAGACATTTTTAACATTCCTTGTGCTGATGAACAACCCATCATAGGTAGGTTTGAAAACATCTGAAGTGTTTAGGTGGGCACCTTTGGAACTTGCGGACTCCTGTTTAGAATACTTCAAATGATTCCTGGGATGGAGGTTAATTTATATGCTTGCATACATAAACACAGCTCTAAATTTATTAAGCATTTATATCATGATATAACTTAAAAGGAACTTATCTTTAACCCTCTAACACTCCAGTGAAGTGGTTTGCAACTAATTGTGTCATTTTACATAGGAGGAAACTGAGTCAGATGTCAGCAGAGGGTTTTCAAGTTGCAAAGCAGGGTTGAGACTTGGGCATTCTAATTTCAGAGAGTCTAGGTCCTTAGCAACTAGATTAGACAGTTTCTGATGGGGCTGAATGAGAGTCAGTTTGGAGAAATACAAAAATAGGATGTTCATACTGTTACAAAATCTGAGAATCTGAAGGAGAAAGATGAACACTTGATAATTCGTAAAAAGTTAGCTTTCAAAGTCGTTGTCTTATGTACTCACAGATATGCACATGCCCTCAGAGGGAGCAGCCCTAGTCCTGCATTTGGGCCCTGCCCCAAAGGACAGCTGGCCCAGACTCTCCTCCCTAGCATCTGGAATGAGGATGAAGAATCCAGCTTTAATCTGATCGTTCGCTTGAAAACAGTTGTTGTGGGGGTTTCATCTTATATCTCAGTCTGGAGAGATGAGAAAGCTGTTTTGCAGAGCAAGAGAGAGAAAGAACATTTCGAGAAAATACTGGGACTAAACAGTACCTCTGACCTCAGTCCTCACACACATATGAAATTCTTCTTTTTGGCTTGTTATTGCAACCCAGAATTTTAATAAATACACCCATGAAAATTTTTTGAACCAAGAAATACATGACAGTGTGAGCGACATAGCAAGAGAGAGGAGATCCAAAGCAGAGAAAGTCAAGAACAGCGATCCAGTTAAAATTACTTTCCTCTTTCTCCAAGTTTCATTATATCCTCCTGGCTGGCCAGGTAGCTTGATAAAGACAGAGTTTCTCTTCTCCTTTAAAGAGGCAACCACTGCATGTGCAGTGGTACACGCCTGTAATTCCAGAGATGGGGAGGCCAAGGCAAGAGGATCACAGTTCAATGTCAGCCTCAGCAACTTAGTGAGATCCCATTTCAAAATTAAAAATAAACAAACAGAAAGGGCTAGGAATGTAGCTCGGCAGGAGAGTGCCCCTGGTTCAAATTCCAGTACCACACACACACACACACAAAACAGAACCAATATACTTCCATGTATATTTATTTCCCCTGTGTTTATAATTATTGAAGAATTTAAATGTTTACCCAACATATTATAAAGTTTCAAACTCATAAAGAATGAAGTTTAAGGACATTTTTGTGAACACCTGCACTGCCCTATGCCTTTAGATTGTCCACTGGCATTTTACTGTATTTCTTTATCAAGTATCCAGCCATGCCCATTCCTCCAAGACAAGTCAGCTTAAGTTTATTGTGAACTTTGGACAATACTACACTCAGGATCATTAAAGAGTTCAATATTTGCTTAGATTGCTTAGGTTTTTGTGTGTGTGTGGTGCTGGGCAAGCATTTTAACATTGAGCTACATCCTCAACCTTGTTTTTCTCTTGATGTAAAATTTAAACATATGAAAATGCCCAAATCTTAAATTTACATTTGCTGGGTCTGGGCATATAACTGCATAACCCAAATGCTTATCAAGACCTAGACTGCCGTGGCTGGAGCGGTGGCTCAGCAGTTACAGCGCTTGCCTGGCAAGCGCGAGTACGTGAGTTCAAACCCCAGCACCACGTACACGGTGAAGTCTCAGAGCAGCAAAGGCCACATGAAAAACTAAATAAAATTGGTTCTTTTTCTCGCTTCCTCTTTTAGAAAAAAAAAAAAATCTAGACTACCATTATCATTCCAGAACATTCCTTCGGGTTCCTGCCCTCCATTCCTGCCCCTACCTCCACTCCAGGAAATCCATGGATTGCTTTCCACCCTAGATCAGTTTGGGGACAGGATGTCTTTTCAATCTTCTCCTTAAGGCTACTCAAACAGATTCCAATCAGGGTCCTCAGTCCTGGGGTAAAATGTGGTCTATCTGCATTCTTCCCCTGCACAAGAAAGGCGTGTGTGAAGCCTTTCCAGAGCTGAAGATGAGTAAACACTTTGTTAGCTGGGCTTCAATTGCTGTGAAGAGGGTAATTTCAAAAGTCCTCCATTTAGGATTTTGTACAAAAATTCAGAGCCAATAAAGTTCTTCATAAAACTAGGAACAAAACTAGAAAGTTTAAAAAGGCAGACAGAACACTGTGTATTTACCGTATCATATTACACCTTTTTTTTTTTTTTGAGAGAGGGACAGTGAGAGAGAAAAAAATCAATTTTAGTTTTTCATGTGGCTTTCATTACTCCAACACTTTGTTGTGTATGTGGTACTGGGGTTTGAACCCGTGTCCTTGCACATGCCAGGCAAGTGCCATAACCCCTGAGCCTCTGCTCCAGCCCTGCCTCACATCTTTTAACTGACAAAGGCAGTGAAATAGGATTAAAAAAAAAAAATCTAGGCCTGAACCACAAACTAGGCTGAGATGGCTGTTTCTTCTTTTTCTTTCTTTTTTCCCCCTAAACTCTGGATGAACTGTACCACTGAGCTACATCCTTCTTTTTATTTTTTTTATTTTGAGACAAAGTCTCATTAAGTTGCTGAGGCTGGCCTGGAACTTTCGATTCTTCTGCCTCAGTCTCCTGAGTAGCTGGGATTACAGGTGTGTGACAATCTGTTTTCAAAGACACAAAACCACCACTTAAGCAAAAAAAAAAAAATTTTTTTTAAAGAGAGAAGGACAGTGAGAGAAAGACAGAGAGAATCAACTTTTATTGAGTTTTTCACATGGCTTTCGTTGCTCTGACACTTAGTTGTACATGTGGGTGCTGGGGTTTGAACCCGTGTACTTGCGCATGCTGGGCAAGTGCCGTAACCACCGAGCCATGGCTCCAGCCCCAGCAAATTACTTTTTTCTTCAATATATAAGTGACATTTAAAGCACTTATTTTGCATTACACATGCTGGCCTGGTCATCAACCTCATGTGTAAGCACTCGGACATTTCCCTGGTTACACTGGAACTTGTGGCACAAACAGGGACTGCCTTTCCACTTCCATTTTTCAGGATGGTGTAGGGTGTGTGTGTGTGTGTGTGTTGGGGAAGTTCTTTTTATTTTTTTAGAGAGAAGCAATTTTTATTTAGTTTTTCATGTGACTTTCATTCCTTGGACATTTCGTTGGGTACGTGGTGCTGGGGTTTGAACTCGCGTACTGGCGCATGCTGCGCAAGCGCTGTAACCGCTGAGCCACAGCTCCAGCCCCTTTTCTTTCTTTTTTTTTAATTCAATTTCTTTTGGCCCTGGGATTGAACCAGGAATGCTTAACCATTGAGCCACATTCCCAGCCCCTTTTATTTTTGAGACAGGGACTTGCTAAGGTTGGCTTTGAATTTGCAATCTTCCTGCCTCAGATTCCTGGGTTACTGGGATTACAGGGGTGTGCCACCACACCTAGCTTGGGGAGGTTCTTAGAAAGGTACATGTCAGCCAGGTGTGGTGATGTATGGCTATCATCCCAGGAGCTTGGGAGGCTGAGGCAAGAGGATCACAAATTTAAGGGCAGTTTCAGCAACTTATCGAGGCCCTGTCTCAAAATAAAAATAGAAGGGCTGGGGATGTGGCTGAGTGGTTAAGTATCCCTGGGTTCAATTCCTGGTACCTAAAAGAAAAAAAAAAAAAAGGAAAGAAAGGTACATGTCAGCACAATAAGAACATGTGTCAGGCTGGAGTAGTGGCTCAGTAGGTGGGAGTTGTAGCTCAGCAGTTTGAGCGTTTGCCTGGCATGTGTGAAGACCTGGGTTCAAACCCCTGCACCACATACACAACTAAGTGTCGGAGAAACAAAAACATGATGAATAAATAGAATTGATTCTCCCTTTCTCTCTTTGCCTCTTAAAAAGAAAAAAGAACATGTGTCACTACAGATCCCCCTGTGTCACGGTGGGGGGATCCTAGGGATCCCGAATTTGTCCTGTCCCAGGGATGGCTTTATAAATATTTAGCTACAATGGGGTATAAACATAGCCCTGCAGAGGAACTGTGTCTGCAACCACCAGAGGCATTCAGAAAGCAGACTTTAAGTGGGGTTCTCTCCGCTGCCAATGACCCCTTGAAGGTCAAGAGGTGACCTGAAGGCACTGGTGCCAATTCTCAGCAGGAACCACCCCCATCCTGTTTCATACTGGATGGAAAATGTTCTGATCTTTACTCCTCATTAAATCCTCTATGCCCTCATGTGAAACTAAGAAACAAGCAAAACTAAGAGTCAGAGACAACACAGCCCCCTGAAACCCCAAGAGCTAACCAGAAGCTGCTAATAAGCCCTAGGGTCATAACTACCTGCAAGTTTCATACCAACATCAGAGAACTGAAAAGTCTTTAAGGAGAGCTTATTAGATGCCAGGAGGCCGCAGGGTCGGCTTCCAGGACTTAGGAGGGAGCCTGGTCAGAGGGAAGGAAGTATGGACAAGCAAAGACATGGGTTCTAATGTTATGTATCCCCATAAAAACGAGGAAGCAGTGATGTTTAATCTCATGAATTTAAAAACCCTTTTTTTAGTCACCTTATAGGGCCTGCTAACCCTACTTTATTTATTTAATTAGTTCCCTATCACCAACCAACTGCACACGCATGCACTCACACACGCACAGGAACTCTACCCTGCTCTCCAGGGGAGCACAGCCTTGACTTTGTCACAGCTCTCTCTGTTGAAGGGCCTGTCAGACCCAGGACAGGCTTAACATTTTCTGAATGAATGATAAAGATGACTCCATGTGTTAGACCAACCACACCAAATGTGATAGTGTTTGTAAATTGTGCTTTAATTTCTGCAATCGGACATGATGCAGTGAGATACAAGTAAAAACCTTCATTGTGCATTCAGAAAATAAAAATCACGTTTATACAGATTTAGCCTAACAGCTTATTCCCTTAATAAAAAACTTAATTAAAGCTAGTTTATCTTCAGTGTAAAAACTTGGAGGTATAAACAAACTTGAGACATTATATACAGTAAATAATTAATGTACAATTTCAAACTTGCACAGTGCAGCATTTTAAACAAAGTAAATGGTCTCACTTCAGCTTTTAATGTTAAGCATAATCTACATCTCAACCTTGAATATAAATTTCTAAATATATAAACCCACTGAGAATTCTGTACACAAATACAAGTTATAGAAATTGATTCCAAATATAAATACATAAATCATCATGACCTTACATATAACAGTTTGCTTGCCTACTTTTCTATTGTAATTTAAAAAATAGAAAAATGTTTCAATGCACATTCAACTGCTATGACAAGGGTCATGACCTTGTGCCTTTAAACCATACTTTGTGGAGTATAAAAAATCACCCCACCCATTTTTTGAATGAAAATCCCTAAGACTGATGAGGCAACTGTATAAATATTCAGGTCATAATATGATAACAAAAATAGTTAGCTCCATAGTGTAGCTGGGAGACAATGGTGCAGACCAGTAAGTGGAGGTTAGTGCTGTCTAAGAAGGCCCACAGAACGGATGTGAAGGTAGCTAAGGAACTAGTGTATTTAAAAATTCCCGACTGCACGCCTAATCTGACCTCGTTCAGAAGACTCTTAAGGCAACCAAGACTGCGTGTGTTTGGCCCTCAGATGCATGAATGTCGCCCTCCCCTCTACTCATCATCTTAACAGACCAACCTGGCTTGTGCATTAAGGTGAAGTGGGAGAAGAGCAAAATGATTGTATGTACAGAAGACATTTCAGTGCAAATTACAAACTCTTCTTTATCAATAGTTTCAAAATTTCTTATTGTCCTTAAGCAACTGAAAGTTTTTCTAAACACCTATCATTCAAACTATAATCTATCCTGGAGAGCAAATGTATATATATAAAAGGCAAACATTCAATTTGAAACATTGTAACATGTTTTTTTCCTTTCTTTTGTGGGATTTGACAGGGTTTGGCTGAGAATGAAAAAACTGGTCCTTACAAAGTATACTTTTCTGCATTAAAAATATATATCATTTAGACAGCAGAACCAGGCATCACTGAATTTCTTCTATGGCTTTTTAAATCACTGAGGTATCATGTGATAATCATCACTTCTGACCCATACTAAACTACTTTCCTATGAAAGCCACATTCAAAAGTGACCCAGCCTCCAGCCTGTGAAGGTAACAATGAAGGTGAGGGGAGCTGCCGAGGTACTGCTGCACAGAAGCACAGTCACGGGTGCTGCAAAGCCTGGGCATGCAATTGGGAAGCATGCTATACAGTCACGGGTGCTCCAAAGCCTGGGCATGCAATTGAGAAGCACGCTGTTCACAGTGGGAGACTCCAGAGGAATGGAAGCTCTGGGAGAACAAAGATTCTGCCAGTTCAGCTGACAGATCTGGCAGCAAGACACTGGACTATGTGCACCAAGGTAGGAAGCAGGAAGGGACAGTGGCATATGGCATGCAGCAGGCACAGGAAAGACCTGGAGCTGTTAGCACAGGAAAGAGGGTGGGTAGCTGGCTAGCAATCCCCACCACACAAAATGTGACACTGTTTATGACACAGTACAAGACAGAAGGGGAGGGGCTGAATGTCACCAGTGACATCAATGGAATTTCTCAGTCTTTTTACAAACAAGGGGACACAGAAAGGAAAAATGCTATCATTAAAGTAATACCATCTGTCTTATTACCTATCTCAATCTTTCAACTCATACAAATCCCACATAGAACTGAACTTGCTCCTTACTGAGATTGTTTAAAGAAGCCATTCCCAATGGCTAGATAAATTATCTTGGCACAGAAAGGACGGGAAGTAAGTATCAAGTCCAAGAATCTCTTACCAAAGTTCTTTCTAGTAGTAAACCAGCCATTGCAATGTGTATTGTACACAGTGTATTGTGTACAGTACTTAGGCATCTGAAACAGCCAAACCTGTGATGGATCAAGTAGGAATTTCTTCCAATTAGTAATACTAGAGACTGATTTTAATTGCATAGTCTTTCAGAACCATGGCGGGGGTGGGGGTGAGAATCAGCTCTTTTCCTGAAAGCCGGGTTTTCTCCAATACAGCACCAGGCTAATGACCTACCAGCCTTAGCATGGTACAAGTCCAGGGATCAACTGTTCCAATCTCCCACAGGCCTTTTCACAATCACTGTGCAAACAGGTCACACATCCCCTAGATCCACAAATTCATCTTCTCGTTTGGCCAGATCTTCTTCATCTCCCAAAGCTTTCCAGCCGCTGGTGGGCAAGATGGGCTTGGATGAATGTCGCTGGAGCAAAGCAAAAGGAAATAAAGAGGAGAGGCGGGCAGAGTTCCTCAGCAGGCAGGGGGCCTCTGCCGGGAGGGCCTCCTCGCTGTGGTGTTTTTCGTCGATTTTCTCTTGTAAGCTCTGAACTTCCTCCATCATTTCCAAGAGTTTGCTCATGGTGGCCACTCTGCCACCACCTAGGATTTGTGCTTCTGGAATCCAACGCAAGTAGCGCTGGGCCCAGACTTTGATTTCTGGTCCCTCTATATGAGGCAACAACAAACCATGGTAGTCAGTAGGCTTGCTATGCCAGCTGTCATAGAACTCTCGAAAATTGTCTTGCAACTCGTCAGAAGAATTAATAAGTTTACTAATTCTCTTGCCCAGAAGGTTTTTAATTAAGTGATCTGTCTCTTCCCTGAAAAATCCTCTTTTGGGAGATGACTTAGATTGGGTAAGTGGCAAAGAAAGTTGTCGTTGGTGCTTTTGAGAGAAAACAAATAAAAATCTCTGGTTAACATAAGAGGCAAGGTTACGTCACCATAAAAAGGGGCACAGCCCTGCTTTAACAAATATCAAAGAGATTAGAATTGGCATGTGAATGCATACTTATTAAAATGCTATAATATACAGAGAGGAATAGTGGTTTCTTATTGATTCTCATGATGCAAACATTGGATATACATTGTATTATCTATCAATCAAGGTGCATGTATCAGCTATGCAGAAAGCACGCTGGGATAGCATGTGAGGCTTCCGATCTCTTCCTTCCCTGGAATAGAGGTACCAAAGGGCAGAAGGCACTTCTGAGGAATAGATTTAACTTAAGATAGGTTAATGATTTAGGGGAGTTCAGGGCTGAAGCCTAAGCATTCTTTAAAGGGAAGCAAAATGTTTCTTCTTTGAGAACTTCAGGGCTATTAACTGTTACAATATTCTGTACACCTCCAAAGAAGCAGCATTGACTACCTGAAGAACCTATCATGTGGCTGAAGTAACTTAGTAGCTCAACAGGCATTCAGCTGGAATTCAAACCTAAATTACAAGGATTTTTTTTCGGACAAAGAAAACAGGCAGGAAAGAGCAAAGGAATTTTGCAAAGAGGAAAGGCTATGTTGGCCAGTTTCTGCATGGAGTAGAAAATGCGAGAGCATTTAAATGTTTTTCCTCTGTGGGAATTCTCTCTACAACCAAAGCAAGGTATTAACATTTTGGGGCACAGTATGAGAGGTTGTAGACAAGGATAAAGTGGTCAGAAGGCTGCAGGGATTCCTCAGTGCCCAAGGGAGAAGGTAAAAATTGTCAGAGGAGAAGCTGTTTTCCCTAAACTCTTTTGCTTCCAACATGGTCATTCAAATTAAGAACAGATTTAAAAAATTATTTTCAGCATAGCTCTATAATCTAACATATTTCTGCCAGTGGGTCTTCCTTGTAAAAAATTACTATAAAGCAAAAATTTCCTTAAGATAGAATATGGAATAATAATAAATTATAAATAAGGAAACACAATTATCCAAATACTACAACTTAGAGATGACCAGGATTTTTTGGGGACAGGAGGGATGAAGGCCAGGGATCTTTCTCCACAGTGATCAAAGTGAGTCAGGCAGGAAAGGAGGATGGGGAATGTGGAGGAAACCCACCACTGAGCACTTACTGCCTACTAGGTTCTGTGCTCAATGTGTTATATCCTCTGACTTACCTAATTCTCAAAGTCACCATTATTGCCTCATTTTACAAAAGTAATCTGCTGAAAGCACCAACCACCAAGTGCCAATGGTAGTTTCAAACATGCTTGGCTCCAGAGTCTGGGTTCTTAATGGAATTTATTTGGTCTTGGAAACCCTCTTCTCTCAACCTTCTCAGTGAATGGAACATTCAGGATGAGCCTAGATGGAAGCAGTACCATAGGCCCAAAGCCTGGTCAGATCCTAGAGTGAAGCTAATACTACATGCCTGAGTGAATCCTGTCCCTCATGAGGCAATTAACAGGGCAGTGATTTATTCTGGTCAGCCTCAGTCTCAGTTGCTATAGAACTTCTATGAGGCCAATGTCTCAAAGCTTCAAAGTTCCTTGTTGCCCAGCCCCAACTCTGCTTTATCTAATACGATCTCCAGCCCTTCCACTCAAATCTCTCCACCAGAGCTGAGGGACACTTAGAAAAACTGTATCTGAGGAGAGAAATGAAATATAATCTCAGAAGGTGGAACCTTAGTTTCCCCCATCAAATAAGGGAATAGGGGATCTAGCTGTCTCTGAGGGTCTTTGCCCCATGGACATATAGGAGTTCTATGATCCCAGTCCAGCTCTCAGGAGAAGCATGCCAGCAGCCACTAGGGGGCACAAAACACTGAAGGAAATCTGATCTCTGGCCACCTTGTTCCTGGGCACACAGTAACAGAAAAGTGGTTGAACCAGAAAAGGGAATCAATCACCCAGGGCCTGAGGACAACTAAGAGGGTCAAGGGGTAGTTCTAATTGCTCAGCAGCTAACACTGTTCAGGCTCTCTGTAGTCCCTCATGATCAGGCAGGACTGGAAAGATGATCTAACAACTTAGATTTACCATCACCGTTCTCTCCTTCATGGCTCTATAAGCAAGAGATTCCAGGCCAGGAGACAGAGCTAGAAAGTGTCATTTAAGTCATTTGTCAGTCAAGGAACTTTGGGGTTAATAACTAGTAAAATAAAATCAGGAACAAATAATTGAAAGGAAAATAAAGCTTGAACATTGTTTTTGGGCCAAATCTTTGGTGCAGCACCTGTTCTTTAAAATACTGAAACACAACCATGACTATTAGTTTGTGTATTGTCCAGAGCCACTTTGGTGCCATGACAGCAGAGTGGATAGTTGCAACTAAGACCATACGGCTTTTGACAGAAAAAGATCGCCAAGCCCTGGTTTATAGGTATAGCTCTTTAAGAAAAGTCTTCCCATGCAATACAAGGACTGGCTTGTACTGAGAAAAAGCTATACAATCAACATTCCTTTTACTCTACTAACTATGCATAAAGGTGGAGCAAGAGGCATGATTCCATGCAGCAGGACTGAGGCAAAAGCATCTTTTCAGCGACAGGCAGCAAACAGCTCTCATCAGGTCAAAGGCTACCTGATGAAAGCAAAATGTTCTCCTAGTGGGCCTTAATCTTGACACTGTACACCCTATTAAGGGATAAAATGCACACTGATGGGCAGAATTCATAAGGAATTTTTATCCTTACATACATGGAGATGGTGGGGAAAACGAAGAGAGTTTAGCTGTGAACATCTTACTTTGAAACGCATTCCTTTCCGCTGGCCTTTGTCTGGTTTTGACTTTTCCACATAGAGAGGGTTTTTGAGCAATGTCTGGGCTTTGGGTTCAAACTGTATAGACCAATCCCACACGGTGAGCAAATTCAAAGGCTTGCTTTGTGTATCCAGGCTTTCCCTACCCTGCCAAAATAAGCACAGGTTACCATGGCTTCCAGGGAGGACTGAGGAAAGAAAACAGGCACTCTCAGAAACAGGCACCAGGAAGGGTGCGCCACCCTGCCCTGAGGCTGAATGTTCTCTTCAGGGCACTTCATTTTCACAGCCCAGGCTATCAGTGGTGGAGAGTGAGAAAGAGGACACCTTTCTGGAGTGGACTACATACCCCTCTGGGCTGACACTTTCAAAATAACCTTGTGAGGTAACTATTATTTTTCATTTGAGGAAAACGGAGGCTCAGAAAACAAGTGAACTGCCTGATATCACAAAGCTACTGAAACTGGTGCTATGTGACTAAGAAGCTCAGGTTTGGCTGTTTCCACTTCACCATGGGATTTGGTAACCCTACAGGCGCAAACAAACCCTGAGCACAGGGTTAGTTTAGCACAGCTTCAAGAGTAACAAAGGGCTCTAAGAAGCCTTAGAGCTTCTGGCTCCCCTGTTTGGCATGGTGTCCAGTGTCTGTTCTCCTAGTAACTCCAGGCATAAAGATAAGGGAAGAGAGAGTGCCTGGTTCTATAAAAAGAACAGTTTTTAATTTGGTTAAAATGCCCTGCTCAAACACTTGCTTCAAACGTTTACCATGTGTCCTTGGGTTAGTTATTTATTCTTTGCCTCAGCTTCCTCAGGGATAATTATACATAATGTATAGGGTACTGTAGGAATTAAATACCTTTTCAGTTGTGAATACCTGGGAAGCACTTATATATAACCAATATTAAATAAATATCACTTTTTAGTATGAATATGACTGCATCCTATTTGTGAGATATATAGGCTTTTTAGAGGGACTCTTACCATGTTAGTATCTTTTTGATGAGGGGAATTGAAGAAGAAGGTGCTAAAAATAGGTATATACAGGCTATCTGACAAAACAGTCAGGTATGTCTCCGTGAATTCAAATGCTGGGGGATGCTGGTGTACCAGCTGCCAGATACAATCTAAGAAAAGCAGGAACACAGGAACCTACATGAAAACAAGATACATGTTACTTACATCTCAGTAGCTTTGGAGTAACCACCTCTGAGCCCTATATTCTCTGGGAAACACAGCTTGCTTCATCCCATTCCAAATAATAAACATGCTCAATTGAAACCACATGCTTTGAACGAATAACAGTATTTGGCAGTACCCCTCTGTCAGACATTTCAAAGATGAAATATGTAAAATCTCACTGTGGATCAGCACCACCAGATGAACATTTGCAATTAATTTTGGTGACAAGGAATAGCAATTCTGAACCCCAATTAAGTAAAATGTTGCCTTTCCCCCAAAAGAATTCCATTCTTTTTATTAGTGCAAAAACTATCCAACACACACAAAAAAACTGAAGTCAATGATGACTGTTATTTTAAATTTTGTCAATAAAAACTTGTATGTGTGTATTGGGGGGGCATCCATGCCACTACCTGCCCACGTAACTAATTGTTAGGGTTGGTCATGAAGACTGAGCTGGAATGAGAAGCCTCCCTTCTCCAAACCCCACAATGAGGGCCCAGAAGACAAAGGGGTGGGAGAGAAAGCAGGAAGGATGAGTTTTTAGGATTTTTTCACAAATATGTTTTTTAAAATCAACCCAGAAGTGAGCCCTTTATTAGCAGAGACAGTGGTTTCTAGGGTGCTTTACATTTACAATGCTGACCTTCTTGATTCACCAAAGACCCTGTAGGTTACGAAAGACAAGCTAAGTCACAGTCTCTCCCATCTAGAAGATTAGTGATGCCAAGAGGCTGGTTAAGGTCTCACACGGACCTGGCAAGAGAGAGGAGTTAGGAATTCAAGCTCTTGGTTCAAAGCCTATATCTGCTTCAGTTATATCACAAAATTAGACAACCTGGTTCTCCTTTAAAACTCTGATAGGTCAATGCTGAAAATGCTAAGAACCACTTATTCAGTAATTTAATTCACTCCTCATTTTAAGCATATATCATTAAACAGAATGAAAAATATATGAACCTCACTGTATAGTCAGGGAAATGGGCTCAGAAATTGTGAGTGACTCTCCAAAGCCTGGGCAAATGGTAAGAGTTGGTCATCTCTTGGCCTTTTCCCCCACTAAACAGGTTGCCAGTCACCACCCCTTTTTTCAAGATATACAAAATCATACTTTTCTCCACACAGTTATTAGTTCTCTTCCTGTGTGAATACCATCAACCTTTCACATTACTTCCTTAAAGTTCCTCTTTTTTTGGTAATTTGGGATTGAACCCAGGAGTGCTTAACTACTGAGCCACATCCCCAGCCTATCTTATATTTTATTTTGAGACAGGGTCTCGCTAAGTTGCTTCGGGCCTCACTAAATTGCTGAGGCCGGCTTTGAACTTGTGATCCTCCTGCCTCAGCCTCCCGAGCCACTGGGATTACAGTGCTGTGCCATGCCTGGCTTAAAGTCCCTTCTAAGACTGAAAGATGTTGATTTCTATTCAGATCAATATCACACAGAGGCATACAAACTGGGCCTAAAAGAAACCACCTGGCCTAGCAACAGACACTTTGGTCTCCCAAGAAACCCACCAGGCTCTGCATGGCAGAAGCCAGGGGTCTCTATTCCTGCAGCATGTCGTGTCAAGTTGTTCTATACCATGGATAGACATCCTGATTATCATGAATAAGAAAAACCGCACGTCACAGTACTAGTATGTTAGCTCTACGGATGATTTGTTAAAGAAAGTGGGCCCATTTTCATTTTTCCTTCCACCAGTCATCAATGAAGCAACCAGGGTAGTTTGTATAGGTGTTGTCAAGTCAGCCATAATTTGGGGGTGAATTAAAACACTAACTTTTGTGTGTCTGATACCAATGGTGCTTGTTATCTTTTGCCTTTGAGCAGGGCTTCAATACTGCTTAAAGCATTTAAAGTTACCCATGATAAATTGATCCGTTTTCCTAATGATTGTGCATAGCATGCACTTTGCAAATAGAAATCCTACATCTGAAAAAAGGTAATAGGTAAGAGACTGTAGTTCTCCCTGCGATGGGAATGGTCTTTAGTCAGGAAACTCACCTCCTCTTTGTCACTCTGGCGGAGATGGTTGCAGCGATCCAAGAAACAGTGGCCACCCATGACCCACTCCTTTTGGATGAGGCTCTGGAAACCAGTCGTGGTTCGGGAGTGGGGGTCCATCATCACTTGCACCAGAGAGGAAAGGAGGCAGCAGAGGTCAGAAGCGTTCTCCTCTAGGAGGGGTCCAGCAGCAGCGCCAAGAGGAAGGAAGAAATGAAGCATTAAAAGCTACAGTGCTGGGTCTGGAGCCGTGGCTCAGCAGTTAAAGTGCATGCCTAGAATATGCAAAGACCCGGGTTTGAACTTGGGCACTATGTACACAACTAAATGTTGGACCAGATGAAAAAATAAAAAAATTCATTCTTTCTCTCTTAAAAAAAAAAAAAAAAAGCTACAGTGCTGGGACTGGACTGGTGGCTCAGTGGTTGCAGCGCTTGCCTGGTAGGGACATGGGTTTGAACACCCCAGCATCACATACACAATGAAGTGTTGGAGCAACAAAAATCCCAAGAAAAACTAAACAAAACGTATTCTCGCCTTCTTTCTCTCTCATTGTCCCTCTCTTAAAAAAAAAAAAAAAGCTACAGTGCTCTCCCTACAGAGTTAAAAGCAGGATTCTCAACACCAAGCTCTGCTCTCAGCAGTGGAACTCTTACTCCCTCCAGGCAAGAGCCAATGGGGGAAAAAAAAGGTGATGTTTTCAGACCCAGATACAAAATGATTCCAGTTTGTCTAGTACAGGTTCTAGGACACACTGGTGTTAAATATGGATTTGCTACTGAATAAATGCAACGCTGAAAATCCACTTCCAGCATGTGGGTGTTCAGATGGGACACACAAAGAGAGTGGCACCACCCACATGATGATGACCTCCAGGCCCAGACTGAGTCTAAATTCCTTCCCTTCCGGGGTTCAAAGCCTCAAATCACTGAGCTCACTGTCCCAAGGCTTGTTTCTCAAACTCACCTTAGAATTTCTTTCCTCTACTTCTTAGTCCTCCACTATCTCAGCTTTGCAGGAAGTTCAATATTTCTGGACTGCACCTCTACTAAACTCAGTTTTGTGGGAAGTTCGATATTTCTGGACTGCACCAAAATGATCTTTTCTGTCCCAAGGCTTTTTCCTTTTCTGTTTGAGAAGTAGATGGGTGTCTGCTTTCCCTTGCCTAGTCTAGAGGAGAAATTCTCTTTGATCTACTTCTATATGTCTACCTGGAACACATTTTAGAAAGCCCATGATAAAAATTCCCTTCACATACTTGTTTAACATTCGTGATTCAGAGCAAATAAAATCATGCATCTAGAGCCATGCATTTTAAGATCCTAAAAGCCAGGAGTCTAGTTCCCCATAGTTTTCTCTTTACAAAAAGAAAACAAACAACAACAAAGAGTGCAGCTCACACTGCCTTTTAAAAACGTCCATGAGGAGAATGGTGCATGCACATATTATTAAAGAGACTAAGGATAAATTTACTATTTTGGGAGGCAGTACTGGGATTGAACTAAGGGCCTCACATATGCTAGGCAAGGGATCTACCATTGAGTTACATCTTCAACCCTTTTCATTTTGAGACAGGGACTTGCTTAAGTAACAGAGGTTGGCCTCAAACTTACAATCCTCCTGCCTCAGTCTCTGAGTAGCTGGGATTTCAGGTGTATAACATTGTGCCCAGCTTAACCAAGGATGAACTTCAACTAGAAAGTGACTCAGACTGTTAGCACTCTTTTATCCTGACCCCATAACCATGATGCACCCCAGGGCCAGGCTTACAATGGTCTCTTCCAGGAATCAATCTAAACTATAGGAAACCATGACTTCAATGAAAATAGATTTTTATGCTTATCTTCTAGGGTTGTCTGCTTTTTTAAAAATTTAGTTTTATTTAGTTTTTCTTGTGGGCTTCATTGCTGACATTTTGTTGTGTATGTGGTGCTGGGGTTTGAGCCAGCGTCCTTGAGCATGCCAGGCAAGCGCTGGAACCGCTGAGCCACTGCTCCAGCTCCATGTTATGTGTTTGTTTTTTTTTTTTTTTTTCAGGACTGAGGACCAAATTTGGGGCTTTATGCGTGCTAGGCAAGAGCTCTGCCACTGAGCTAAATCCCCAACCCTCTATATTATGTATTTTTAAAACAAGTTTCATTATTCTTTTGCAGTGCTGGGGATTGAACCCAGGGCCTTGTGCTACACCCCCAAACCTACAAGTTTCATTTTTAAGGAATCTTCCTTCTTGTATATGAAAGGTGTTAATAGTATACCTCTGAGTGATGGGAAGAGGAACTAAAAAGTGAGATTTCAGATAGACAACTCAGAAGTCCATCAACGAGGGGCAACATCTCAGTTCCATCAGCCAAAGATTCAGATTTCATTTCATGTAATTTTATGATTACTATAGTCTGGCCTTATGACATTTCATTCTTTTTTATTTATTGAGGAGTTGAGTTATAGTACAATCATAAAGGCATATAAAGTAACATTTGATTGTTGTCCAGAATCACTCCCTCACTGCCCACATCCCAGTCTCTTGATTCTTCTATATTTTCCCCTAGAACAGATATAAATGTATGTATGTATGTGTGTGTGTGTATAAAATTATGAATTTTCCAGAATTAAATGGTTACATAAATATTATTTGGCTTCTGGGTGTGGGGGGTATGTTACATTGTTGATAGTCTCCCTAGATCCCTCCCTTTCCCCCCTCATTCTCCCCACCCCCATATATCTATGGTACCCCTAGATTAGATATTGCTGTCTTTGATCTTTGGTGTGTCTAGTACAAGAGCTTGACTACCTTTCACCTAAGCCTGGGTTTTGCTCTAGCCTCCAAAAAATGAGGGAAAATATTTGTCCCTTGAGTTTCTGGGTTTGGCTAATTTTGCTCAGCATAATTTCTTCCATTGCCATCCATTTACCTCAAAGATCATAATATGCTTGTTTCTAATAGCTGAGTAGAACTCCATTGTATATATATACCACAGCTTTTGGATGCATTCATCCAGTGAGGGGCATCTGGGTTTATTCTACAATTTAATTATTGTAAATTGAGCTGCTATGAACATAGATTTTGCTGTGTCACTGTAATGTGCTGACTCTGGCTCTTCTGGGAAAATACCCAGAAAAGGGATACCTGGGTTATATGGGGTATCCATCCCTAATTTTTTGAGGCATCTCCACACTGCTTTCCAGAGGGGCTAGACCAGTCTGCAATTCTACCAACAGTGTGTTAGTGTTCCTATCTTCCCACAACCCCTCCAGCATTTGTTATTGTTTGTATTCTTCATCTTAGCCAGTCTGACTACAGTGAGGTGAAATGTTAATGTAGTTTTTTTTTAAAAAAGAGAGGGACAGTGAGAGAGACAGAGAGAGAGAGAGAGAGAGAGAGAATATCAATTTTTTATTTAGTTTTTCATGTGGCTTTCACTGCTCCAACACTTTGTTGTATATGTGGTGCTAGGGTTTGAACTCGCATACACATGCATGCTGGGCAAGTGCCGTAACCACTGAGCCACTGCTCCAGCCCCATTAATGTAGTTTTGATTTGATTTGCATTTCCCTGATTACTAGTGATCAGGGAATACTGATCACTTTCTCATGTATTCATTGGCTTACTTGATTTCCTCCGTTGAGAAGTTTCTGTTTAGCTCTCTGGCCTATTTACTGATTGGATTGTTTGTGTTTCTTTTTCTTTTTTTTTAAAGAGAGAGGGAGAGAAAGGGAGAGAGGGAGAGAGAAGGAGAGAGGGAGAAAGAGAGAGAGAGAGAGAATCAATTTTACTGTTTTTCATGTGGCTTTCGTTGCTCCAAGACTTTGTTGGGAATGTGGTGCTGGGGTTTGAACTTGGGTACTTGTGCATGCCAGGCAAGTGCCGTAACCGCTGAGCCACTGCTCCAGCCCCTGTTTTTGTTTTTGATGTTAAGTGTTTTTACTTCTTTGTAAATTTTGGATATTGGTCCCCTGTTGGAGGAATCACAGGCCATGATTATCTCCCAGTCTGTCAAGTCTCTCTTGACAGCTTCTGACCAATTCCTTGGCTGAGCAAAAGCTTTTTAATTTAATGGCATCCCACTCATTGATTGTTGAATTTAATTCTTTTGCATTGGAAGTCTTACTGAGAAAGTCATTGTTTACTCCCATATGCTGGAGTGTTGCTCCTACTTTTTCTTCTAGCAGTTGTATGGTAGCTGGTTTGATTCCTAGCTCCTTGATCCATTTCGATTTGATATCTGTGCAAGGTGAGATAAAGATCTAATTTCAACTTCTTACAATGCCTGTCTACTTTGTTCAGCACCATTTGTTGAACAGGCCATCTTTCCTCCATGTTATATTTTGACCCCCTCTGTCAAGTATCAGATGTTTAATGATTTGTGGGTCTGTCTCAGAGTCTTCTGTTCCATTGGTCTTTGTGCTTATTTTGATACCAGTACCATGCTGTTTTGTTACTATAGCTCTATGGTATAGTTTTAGATCTGGTATTGCAAATCCACCTTTCATCTTTCTTGCTTAGTAATGTTGTGGCTGTTCTGGGTTTCTTATTGTTCCAAACGAATATGAGAATTGCCTTTTCTGTATCTGTAAAGAAGGACATTGGTGTCTTGATGGGGATTGCGTTGAATCTGTACAGTGTTTTTGGAAGAATTGCCGTTTTAATTATATTGCTTCTGCCTAACCAAGAGCACAGAACATCTTTCCATCTTCTCAGGTCTTCTTCAGAGACCTTCCATTCTTCAGACCTCCAATCTTCCTCCTTTTCACCAGCTATTTGGTAATCAAATAATGCTCTTTTTCAGGTCCTTATCAATACTAATCTGATCTCCCATTTCTAGAAGGCAGAAGCACAGAACTCTGCACATAGCAAATGCTCAACTCCAAGTCAGTAAGCCAGTACCAGATGGTCTAGAAGCCATCATGATACATTTCCGGTTTGCTCTTAGAAACTATGTCCCAGTAGTCAAGGGGAACATCATAGAAATGATAAAAGCTTGGGTTTATAAAAGCATAAGAAAATATGCTTCATTTGTAGTGCAGGGTTATAAGAAATAAAATATTCTAAAAAACACGCCAGGCATAGTGGTGCATACTGATAGTTCCAGCTACTCTGGAGGCTGAGTCTAGAGGATTATTTTACCTAGGAGTCTGAGGCAGCCTGGGTAACATACCAAGATACTGTTTCCTAAAAATAAAACTGAAAATGTTTTTTTAGTTTGAAACAGAGTCTCACTAAGTTGCCCAGTCTGGTCTGAAACTTGTGATCTTCTTGTTATAGGGACTTGTGTTGTTGGGGTTATAGGTGTGTACCAGCATGCCAGGTTACAGTAATCCCCTTTGCTGAATGGTGGTTTATACTTGCTTTTACATATTTTAAATGTTATGTCACTACCCTCATGTTTGCCAAATTAAGCCCACTGAGGAAAAGGAAATCACAGCCCACCAACTTTCCATGTCAACTGCACAATGGTGCCAGCTACAGAAATAACAGTTAAATCATCCATGTTTTAATGTGAAAGGGATTACTGAAAGACTGTGACTTCAACCAAGCTGAGTTAATAAAAAACCAAATTCAAAACATTAACTAATGTGAGCTTTGGTAAAGATACCAAACAATTCCTTCTTGGGCTGTGAATAGATCTGCCAAGTTCCAAGTGAAAGAATTTTATTTTAAACTATAACACTGATATCCAAGGCAAGGGATTTCAAGGGTCAGGAGAAAGGAACTGAGAGGATTTCTATAGTAGCAAACTCTTTTTTTTTTTTTAAAGAGAGAATGACAGTGAGAGAGGGAGAGACAGAATCAATTTTTATTGAGTTTTTCACATGGCTTTCGTTGCTCTGACACTTAGCTGTGTACATGGGTGCTGGGGTTTGAACCCGTGTACTTGCTTCATGCCAGGCAAGCGCTGTATCCGCCAAGCCACCACTCCAGCCCCAGTAGCAAACTCTTATAAGACAATCCCAATCCTGTTTAGCTACATTCACAAAAATTGAATTGCAAATGAAATAAAATGGAAACCAAGCTTTGTGCTTTAAATATATTACCTAAAAGAAGAACATTCATGTTTTGTGCTTCCAGACATTCTGTAATTTCTATTGCTTTTTTCAGGCAACGTCTGAATAGGAAAGAGACAAGAAAACAGGGGTATTAGTTTTTGAGGTTAGTACCTTAAAAGATAAGAAGTTTAGAGGTAGTCTGACTTGTTTTCCATTTTCATGAAAATAAAAAGAAAAGAAAATAATCACACTATTTTAAATTTACACTATTTGGATACTGAGAAATACTTATCTGCTTATTAGAAATTGATTCTGGGTATACATCCAAAGGGATTAAACCAGTATCTCAGATATGTGTACTCCCATGTTCACTGCTACATTATTCACAACAATCAAGATACGGAAACAACCTAAGAATTCACTAACAAATGAATGGATAAGTAGAATAGTGTATGTATGTGTGCAATGGAATATTATTCAGCACTTTAAATAATGGGAAATTCCACAGTTGCAGCACCATGGATGAACCTGGAAGAAATGTATTAAGTGAAATAACTAGGTGTACAAAACAAATGCAGCATGATCTCACTTATACATGGAATCTAAAATTGTTGAACTCTCATACAGAGAATGGTAGTTCCAAAGGGATGGGAGTGGAAAAAGTAGGGAGATATTGGTCAAAGGAATGAGATTTTCAGTTATAAGATGAACACATCTGGGGGACCCAAAGTACAGCATTGTTAGTGATGGATGTGTTCATCTGATTGTGGTAATCATCACACAATGTCAATCAAATCATCACATAGTGTGTCTTGGCAAGGGATGTAGATCAGTGGTAGAGTATTTGCCTAGAATGTGTAAGGTCCTGGGTTCAATCCTCAGCACCACAAACAAATAAATATTGTGCATTTGAAAACATATAATCTTTATTGATTAAATTATTTAAAAAAAACCAGAAACTGAAAAATTTTCAGAAGGGAAACCCCAAACTAACATAAAAATGCTCCTAGGTAATTTCTCAACTAGTAATTCTTATTGCACACTCATACCTGAGTTTTCTGGTAAGTCCTACTAAGACCCATAAATACCAACTCCTGGAGAATGTGATCCATATTGTTTTATCCAAGATGGCTAGCTGAATGTGTCAGTGTGGCTGAAAAGATCTAATCTACTCAGATGTCTCTTTCTACATTGGTTATTCCCTTTAAGACTGTAGCCACCCCTTGAAACTCTGACTTGTCCCTGACTTCTAACTAAGGGTGTCCATATATGCTGTCTTGGCTTGCAGCTGTGCCCTCTCTTACCCTGCCTTCCAGCAACCCTCATTCCCCACACTCTGACAGTTCATTTGGTTACGGATGCTCACCCTTTTCTGTCCCCCCAAAAAAGAAGGGGTCTTTTTATAACACTTATCACTATTTGCAATTATAAATTCAAATTATGATCCATGTAGCAGGCTCTTGAAAGCCCAGTTGTTGAGCATCAGGAAGACGGAGGCCCTTCCCATATGCTCACAACTGAGAGAAAATGCCATGCAAAATGGATGGACGCATTCTCCTCTTTCCTCAAATGTAGCCTAGGATCAGAGCTATTCTCTTAACCCTGATCATCTGTTGCACCTTCATCCGCCACATCCTCTGTTTAATGGCAACAAAGGAGCTCTTTGATATATGAACAGGAAAGGCAATATAGCTGTCCTCTGGGGCTCTCAATCTAACTCCAAAACAAAAAATGATTAATTGACATTAATTATGATTTTTAGAAAATTTAATTAGATCATATACAATGAAGGCACAAAATTCAAAAAAGTAGTGAAAAGTCAGTATCCCTCCCATTCTCATTCCCCGGTTTCCTCCTGTAGGTCAGTACTGTTGTCTCAATTACAATTTTGGGTTGTCACACCCTTTACTAGTCTTTCAAGTGTTTGGTCTGTAGAGTATATTTCCTTGTAAGCAGGTAACATGTTGGTAAGTTTCTATCAAATGTACACAGAAATAATAAATATCAAATGTAAAATCCAGCCAAACCCTGACTAGATCATGTGATCTAAGAATACTTAAATGTGGGCTGGAGCGGTGGCTCAGCAGTTACGGGGCTTGCCCAGCATGCTCGAGTACTGGAGTTCAAACCCCAGCACCCATGTACACAACTAAGTGTCCGAGGAATGAAAGTCACATGAAAAAATAAATAAAAATTGCTTCTCTCTCACTGTCCCCTCTTTCTTAAAAAAAAAAAAAACAAAAAAAAAAACAATAAAATCTTAAATGTGAAATATCAGTTAAATTATTTGTGAATTAGCTCTACTACTGAATTAAACAACTGTGAAATTCATCAGCAAAACAATGGTTTGAATACCTGATTATGTCAAGCCAGCTGCTACTTTCCAAGAGAGAAAACCATTTTATATCTGTGTCCCAAAATTCAGTACTGTTATCTGAAAAAAGGAAAAGAGGAACAATGTCAGACCTGCCACAAAACACTGGTACTATTCCACTGTGCTATTCAGATCAGTGGTCCTAGACTCAACCTGCAGAATGTTGGTATGAGACTCTTTTAAGTAAAGAGCATTTCAGAACTTCAGCTGAAATGGTTGCTGAACTACAGGACTTCAGAAGGGTGTGGTAGTCAAGAAGAGATCTTTCTTGCTGAATTAAGAAATGTCTACAACACACCCACAAAATCTTGGTCTACCTTGTAATTCAACAGAGAAACTAACGTGCTGTAGGCAGTAACAGCTCACATGGAGGCTGCTATTCCTAGAAGTGGAAAATGCCACATCTATCCTGCCATGGAAGCTTAAGGGTGAGACTTGATTTCTGCAAGAAATTTAAATACACAAGTTCATGAACCTTGCATACCACTATAAGATTCTCCCTTACGTATCCTATAAAACTGAGAACCTTGAATTTTACAGAAATTCGATGCATTTAAAATGTGCAAACTCAAATCAATAAGGGGAAGATATTCTGGGACTCCTGGGTGATTAAAATAAAACTGTAGAATCACAGTCTGGACCAAACAGGACCTCACCTCTAGGTTCCTGCTTCTTACAAATCTGTTTTATAATATGTATCACAACATATTTTAGCAAAGGACATATGCCTCTGTTTCCCTTGCAATCGCATGAACTTTTGTGTCACATTCATCTTGGGTGAATGCCTAGAATAGTTAGTATATACGATGGAAATTCAATGAATGTCAGCTGAGTGAATCCTAAAATAGTTAACAATTTATCAGGCTAAAAAGTCCAAGTTAAGAAATGTTACCACCTATAAGCAAGACAAGACATACCTCAGAGGGTAAAGACTCATTCAAGATTGGAGAGAATCAGCCGGGTGTAGTGGCATACACCTGTAATCCCAGTGACATGGGAGGCAGCCTCAGCAGCTTAGCGAGGCCCTGAGCAACTTAGTGAGACCTATCTCAAAATTGTATTAAAAAAAAAAAAAGTGGGCCGGGATGTGGCTCAGTGGTTAAATGTTCCTGGATTCAATCCCAGGTATAAAAATATAAAAAGAATGGAGAGAAACACTAAGTAACTAAACATGATTAAATGATTAAATGAATCAAGTTCTAAATTGTTACTAGTAGGCAGTGAGAGCAGGGAAACTGCAGAAGGGGCACTGGAATGGACGTATTTCATTTTCAATTTTGTACATTTTTGATTAATTATACTGTAATTAATTTCCATTGTAAGAAACCATATATACCCAATCAGAAAAAAATTAAGATATTTCCCCTTTGGGAAAAAAGTCCCCTAAGGAAATCAGATTATTTACTTTATAAATGTTTATGCAAGTCAATGACTATAGGTAAAGCCTAGTCCAAAAACTTAGAGAAGCCAAAATGCTCACCACTGAGCAACCTTCAACACTGGGAAAGAGAAAGAAGTCTGACTCTGTGATCACTGCCACAACAGGAGGCCCTGACGAGGGACATTCTTCTGCATGAAGCATGGCAATGACAGCTGCCCTGGGCTACTGGCTCTTCACTACATGACAGTGACCTTGGAGTGTCTGAGTTCCTACGTACCACCGAAAGGAACCCAGGGAAAAGGCACCAACGTTCACTGATCCACGTGGCATTTCTTTTCCCATTTGACAGAAAGTTTGGGTTTTTTAAAGAGAAGGGGAGAGAGAAAGAGAGAGGGAGGGAATCAATTTTGTATTTATTTTTTCATGTGGCTTTTGTTACTCTGAAACTTTGTTGTGTACATGGTGCTGGGATTCAAACCCACAGCCTCACGCACGCCAGGCAAGCACCATAACTACTGAGCTACTGCTCCAGCCCTTTGACAGAAAGTTTTTGCTCAGCTTTCTTCTCACCTATCAGAAAGAGTTGTTTAAACTTAGAGTATGCAGTCTGGATTTCCTGCAGGGAAATGAAGTTGCTTGACAGATCTTCAGTTTTAACAGTTTCATAGGGTGGCCTGTGGATAGTCTTGTAAATTCTAGGTATGAAAAAGTAACACGAAATTATAAGAGCAAAAATGAATTTAAAATAGATTATTTTTCCTAAACAATTACTATGTGTCCCAATCTGTACCAAGATTTTAACCCTCACCTCTGAGGTAACTGCTTTTAACCCTCACCAACCTTTTAACCCTCACCTCTGAGGTTAACTGCTACAAGACTGCTATCCCCCGTTAAGATGTGGGAATGGAGGTCAAGGAACAGAAGAGCCCAAGTTATTAAGTTTCTAAACAGATGGAGCCAGAATTTTGAAGAAGGAATTCCAGAGTCAACTTCTTTTCATTGTTTTTAATTTAGCCACTTTGGATTTTTAAAAAAATTTTATTAAGGAGTTGCATATAAAGTAACAATGATATGCATTTGTTCTTAAACCAGAATTATCCCCACATTACCCACACCCCAGTCTCTCGATTCTTCTATATTTCACGCCTACAAACGATATAAATGCTTAGATTGTGAATTTTCCAGAATTAAGTGATTGCATAAGTATTATTTGGATTCTCAGTGGAGTAAAGAGTATGCTACATTGTTGATTGGCTCCCTAGATCCCTTCCTATCCTCCCCTCCCTCCTCTCACCTTTGGATTTTTTAAATTTATTTTGAAAAATTTCAAACATGTAGAAGAGTAGAAAAGAGCCATAACGACATAGACCATGATCTAGATTTGACATTTGTTAACATTACAGACAATGGGTGAGGGTTGTAACTCAGTGGTAGGGAACTTACCTAGCATGTACAAGGCCCTGGGTTTGCAAGAAAAACAAAAACAAACAAAAAAACCCCAAAACAACCCCCCGCAAAACAAAAAGAAACCCAAACATTTTTTGTTGTGGTTATTGCGGTGCTGGGCATTGAACCCAGGGCCTTGAACATACTAGGCAAATGCTCTATCATTGAGCTATATTCCCAGCCCTGTGAAATTCTTACTAATTATATTATACTGACTCCTTTTTAAAGGATTTAAGAATGACCAATGTACATTGTATTTCTCTAGCACTAAGCAGGTAAATAAAAATGGACACTACTAAGAACTATTCCTTGCTTCTTAGAAAACAAAAATAGGATGAAAAATAAGTACTGACCCATCCAAGAAGCTCTTCTGGATTTGCAAAATACCATCATCCTGTTCTTTGGGCAGTGCTGACATTTTCAAAAGGGCACTTCCATTGTGGCAGGACCAACACCATATCTGCAGGGGGCAGAAGACGTTTGCCAGATGGAATGTTCACAAGTCAACAGGGATGAGGTAAACTTAGCATTCAAGTTAAGACAGGGAAATTTATAACTTCAATATGAACTAACTGGATATATTTAACTTTATTAAGCCAGGGAAAATTTACTCAAAGAACTGATTTAGTCTTAAAATAAAATGAAACTAAAAAACAGGACTAGGTAGTCATTATTTAGACTTGCTTATGGGTTAACATACACCTTTTTAGGGGGAGGAGAAAGGGAGAGAAAGAATCAATTTTATTAAATTTTAATATGGTTTTTCTTTTTCCAAAACATAGTTGTGTATGTGGTACTGGGGTTCGACTTAGGTCCTTGCACATGCTAGGCAAGTGCTCTACCGCTGAGCCACCACTCCAGTCCCCTAACACATACTTTTTGACTTGGCTTTTGTGCTGGTAATCTAGTTGATATGTAACAACATAATTACTATGACAGTGGTCATCACTGGAGTGCAGCTTACATGTCAGACATTTTACATAATTAATTCATTTGAAGCTATAGTCAGTCCCTATGATGGGTATAATGACTATCCCCATGCATAGCAAGGAATTGAAGCTCAGAGAGACCAAAGGACTTCCCCAAGTTATGGAGAAAGTGGCTACAGTCTGACTATAAAGGTGATGCTCTATCTAGACAGCCAACTGGGGACATCTTCCAACAACAGAGAAAGTTCACAGGGAAAAAAATGGAGAGAGAATACAAGGCTCACATATGAAAGGCACGGCACCTAGGTTGTGAGAGGACAGAAAGATGATTAAGGCACTGTTCTACTTTTGCAGCTCATACTGTCAATGTAATAGAAGGTAGAATATGGCAGGCAACAGGACAAGAGAAAGGCAAAGAACAAGAAAGGAAGAGTAAGGAATAAAGACATTCCATGAGCGACCGTGAATGACAGGCTAAGATGTTCCACCTTTTTTCTGGATATTGTGAGAGCTTTCCATTATTTATTTTGTGGGCACAAAAGGAGATTAAAACTAATTTGGGGTAGAGTAATCTGCAGTGGAGCCTAGAATGGGAGAAAGAACAGCTGTTAGGACAGGGAAGTTCAGCTAGAGCCTCTGTGCCCTACATATGGGCTGCAAGAGCTTAAGAGTGGCTAACCTCTGGCCCTTGTGCTACGACCAAGCCTTCAGCCCTGGATTAATGGTAAACATGGTGAAAGAAATGATTTTTGCAAACAGCTGCCTTTTGGCATCCACCTGTATGTATATAAACCATACGCTGGCTATGCTACCAGTAGCCTGGGCTGAGAGTTACAGACCAGTGCTACAATCCAGAAGATACTCTGTACTATACTCAGAAAATCAGAAAGAGAACTGGTTTGTGGTTTCTGGGAAGATGATGGAATTGGCACCGATGTGTCCAGTGTCATTAGGACATCCATGTGGAGAAAGATAATCAGGAGTCCTCTAACATGAAGGCTGTAAGTGTAGGAGAGGAAGGCAAGCCTGGAGCTCTGCACATGGGAATTGATGGCCAGTTAAAGTGTAACAGATGATGAGCTCACTTGAACAGTGAGGACACAGGGACACAGAACTGCCCCAAACAACTCCCTTCTTAGGGCTAATCCATAGTTTTAAGATTCATAAGCAGTGGAAGTATTAGAACACTGAGACAAATTCAAGGGCCCTTTGTTATTCTCTTAGTCCTTTTTCCAATGTCGTCCTAAGCACACAGCTCTAGGGCCTCTGCCAAAGGTGGGGATATTTTGAATGCTTAAGCAGTCATGACCCCTAATTGGTACAGCTCAAGGATAGAGGAGGATACTCAGCCTTGATGGATGATGGGATCTAAGAAATTAAAAATCACCTCCTTTCCTGGGGCAAAACCAACAGGCCCTTGACGACATCCAACCACATTTCATTTTCCAGTCAGGACATGTGCAGTGATAACCTATAATCAGAACTACTTCATCTCACTTGAGTCACGAAGGGGCAACTATTCTTTTTTCTTACTAGTCTTTATTTGAAAGAATAAATAGAAAGGAGCGAAATTCCTGTTCAGAGAGGAACTTCTCAAGGAAATTTAGTAAAAAGTCTTCTATCATTGTGATATGTACAAATGCTCTTGGGAAAAGGCTATGGAGTTCTTAATTACTTAACTATAGGTAAATAAATAATAAAAAATAATAAAAAATAAATAATAAATGGTTTACTGATTGCATTTATTTTCTAAAGGGGAGGACATTATTCAGTTCTAGGTACCTTTTAAGGTATCTTTCAGTAGAGTCAAAGAGCTTTAGATGAATATCTACAATCTAGAGTTAGAAAGCAGTGTATTAAGAGGACCAAAACAGTACAGTACTTCCAAAGCCAAGACTGGAAATTTTAAAAAGGCAGTACACTTAATTTGTCAAAATTTGGGGTTGTATAAAGATCAATGACTTCTGGAAAGGTAATGTCCACAGAGTTGAGGGAGTAGAAGTCATGTTGCAAGACCAAACAGGCTGGGGGTAGAATGTGCACTTTGCACATATGTAGCCCTGGGTTTGATCCCTAGCACCACTAAAAAGCAAAAAGAAAGAGGAAAGAAAAGGGAAAGGGGAGGGGGAGGAGAAGAAATAAGTAGAAAAAATAAGTATAAGCTGTTTACATATGTTGGGAAGTACAGAGGATGAGAACAAGGTACTAGCTTGACTGTTAAGAAAGGGCTTCAAACTAAAATCCAAACTCTCAAATAATCCAATCGATAAATGGGCTAAAGATCTCAAAAGGAACTTCTCTCCTGCGGAAATACAGAAAGCCCATAAGTATATGAGAAAATGCTCTACATCATTAGCTATCAGGGAAATGCAAATCAAAACTTCAATGAGATACCACCTCACTCCTGTTAGAATGGCAAAAATGAAGAA
>PVKS010009044.1:34534-65725 GCA_004027875.1 Aplodontia rufa | reverse complement strand
ATTTGCATTTCTCTGATTACTAATGATTTAGAGCACTTTCTCATGTATTCATTGGCTTGATCAATGTCCTCTGGTGAGAAGTCTCTGTTTAGCTCTTTGGCCCATTTATCAATTGGGCTGTTGGTGATTTTGTAGCTGACATTTTTGAGTATTTTATAGATTCTGGATATGAGACCCTTGTCTGAGGAATCAAAGTCCAGTAATTTTTTTTTTTTAAAGAGATAGGGACAGTGAGAGAGGAAAAGAGAGAATCAGTTTTTATTTAGTTTTTCATTTTGGCTTTCGTTGCTCCAAAACATCGTGTACATGGTGCTAGTCTTTGAACCTGTGTCCCTGCACATGCAAGGCAAGCGCCGAAAACGCTGAGCCACCTGCAGTCGTAATTTTTATAAGCTATTATTTATAAATATCTAAAACCTGATTTGTAACAGCCTATCCCATTTCTCTATTCTTTAGAACAAGAAATAATAAAAGTTAACTTTATCTTCCACATAATATTCCCTAAAATATTTGCAGAAAATTACCATTCCCTGGCTGTCCCTTCTCTCTTCATAATTTTCTCTTTCATCTGCATACCAAATATTCCCTAAGTCTACAGTTGTCTCATATGATAATTGTTACAGACCCCTTAACTATCTTTGTCTCCCTTTTGTAAACTTTTGTAATTTGTTTTCTTCTTAAAATATAGCTCCCATTTCCTCTGCAAACTATATTTCATAGTAATTAATCCTAGTTGATAAGGGAAAGTTCTGTTTTACACAAGAATTCTATTTTTTTTCTTTTTTAAAGAAAGAGGGGACAGTGAGAGAGAGAGAGCGAAGCAATCTTTATTGAGGTTTTCATGTGATTTTCATTCCTTGAACACTTCGTTGTGTAAGTGGTGCTGGGGTTTGAACTTGCATACTCACGCATGGCAGGCAAGTTCTGTAACTGCTGAGCCACCGCTAAAGCCCCTACACAAGAATTCTAATTCAAAGATGTGGAAAAATGTGAAAATTAAAGAATTAGCATTTTATAGCTGAAGAAATAACTGATTCAGCAGAACGTTACTGGATAAAACTTTACAGTGAACAGATCAATTGTCATACCCAAGCCTTATTAATCAGTTACATAGCATCACTAAAAATGGGAAAACCAGATGTAGTATGTTTCCTGAGGTAATGTAACATGAAGTTCACGTGAAGAATTACTGCCAGAAACATTGAATTTAAATTGTCTAGAGTCATCTTCCATTCTTAAGAATTATGAAGGATTAGTCTCAGTTCTACGACAAGGAAGCAGAATGCAGGACATTCTGTAGGACAGAGTAACAGTTAATAACATGGGGAAAACAGACTTCTAGATTAACCAAGACTTTAGAGTCATAACAACCAAATACAATGGGTAAGCTAATTTGTGAGACAAATGGGATAATCGCTATACCATAGAAACAGACCAGTAAGCTTATTTGTATCTTCAAACCAGCTATAAAGACACTGTTGAAATAATTAGGGATATTTAAACATGAATTGAAAGATAACACCAAAGAATTATTAGCTTCATTAGTATTGTGGTTATATAAGCAGATGTCCATATATTAAGGAACAAATACTAAATATAGAAAGGTTAAATGGCACATTGTCTTGCTTTAAAATACCTTGGCAAAATTAAGAAAGAGAAACAGGATAAATGGAGCAAATATGGCAGAATGAATGTGGATGATAAGTATATGTGGGTTCATTGTACTTTTCTGCATATTTTTATCATGTTTGAAGTTATTATATTAGAAAAAGAAAACTGGGCACAGTGGCGCATGCTTGTAATCCCAACTGCTTGGGAAGCTGACGCAGAAGTAGCACAAGTTTGAGGCCAGCCTAAGCAACTTAGCAAGAAACTATCTCAAAATTTTTTAAAAATTGGGGGCTGGAGTGGGGGCTCAGCAGTTACAGCACTTGCTTGACATGCACAAGGACCCACATTCAAGTCCCATCACACACAACCAAGTGTCGGGGAAACAAAGGCCAGATGAAAAACTAAAATTGATTCTTTGTCTTTCCCTCCCTCTCTTTAAAAAAAAAAAAAAAAAAAAATTAAAAAGGCTGGGGCTGGCTGGGCACACTGGAGCACGCCTGTACCTAGCAGCTCGGGAGACAGAGGCAGGAGGATCACAGGTTCAAAGCCAGCCTCAGCAATGTAGCGAAGCCCTAAGTAATTTAGTGAGACCCTGTCTCAAAATAAAAAAGGGCTGGGGATGAGGCTCAATGGTTGAGTGAGTGCACCTGTGTTCAGTCCCTGGTACCAAAAACAAAAACAAAAGGAAAAAAGTCTTGGGCTATAGCTCAGTGGTAAAGTAAGTAACCCCTGAGTTCAGTTCTCAGTACTGCCAAAGGAGTATAATGACACACATCTATAATCCCAACTACCTAAGAGGCTAAGGCAGGAGGATCCCAAGTTCAAGGCAAGCCTCAGCAATTTAGTGAGCCCCTGAGCAACTTAACAAGACTGTCTCAAAAAGGGCTTGGATATAACTCAGTGACAAAGCACCTCTGGGTTCAATTCCTAGTACCCGGAAAAAATGCCTTCAGCCCTCAGTACTGCCAAAAAAATAAAAATAACCCCAGGAATTTGTGGGTGTGGTGGTACAGGCCTATGATCTCAGTAGCTTGGGAGGCTGAGGCAGGAGGATTACAGATTCAAAACCAGCCTAAGCAACTTACCAAGACCCTGGTCTCAAAATAAAAATGGGCTGCAGATATGGCTCAGTGATGAAGTACCTCTGGGTTCAGTCCCTGGTGTATACACACACACACACAAACAAAACAAAAAACAGGAACTTTATCTCCAAGATACAGAGGGCAATCAGTGGTATCAGTAGTACTGGGTGCCTCATTTTACCCTTAAACCTTTCTTAAAGAGGAGATGCTTAATTTAGTGAAGAGCAGATTAAGAAGTAAGTTGAAATATAATAGGAGTGAGACTGATTATATCTGGTATGGAAGAAAGACCAAGAATACTACAGCAGCCAGGCATGGTGGTGGGTGCCTATAATCCCAGCAGCTCAGAAGGCTGAGGCAGGAGGATTGCAAGTTCAAAGCCAGGCTCAGCAACTTAGCGAGACCCTGTCTCAAAATAGGGCTGAGGATGTGACTCGGTAGTTGAGTGAGTGCCCCTGGGTTCAATCCCTGGTACCTAAAAGAAGAATACTACAGCAAAGAAAGTCTTGATTTAATAGTAAAGATTTTTAAAAATACTAATGAGAACTGTTCATCAATCAGATAGCCTCATGAGAGAATGAGCTCTGGTTGAGCTCCTGAAACTCTCATGGAGAACCATCCACCAGGAAGCTTTTAGGCCGAGAAATGGTTCTGAGTGCCTTCAAATGTAGGATTTTCAACATACAGGTAGCTCATGCTTTTTCTAAAAAGTTCATTAAGGTTGCCTAAGAGTACTTATAATGTTATAACAGAAAGTACTGAATGAATAAATACTAATAGTCTCTACTTTTGAAGAAGAGAATGAATTCTTTTTTTAATGAAATATATCAAATGTAGTAGTGAAATCTATTTTCCTGAAACTTAAAGTGATCATTACAAATATTTGTCACATTGTATTGAACTTCAGTAAAATGCCTTCAAGGTGTTTTTTTGTTTGGTTGGTTTTTAGAGAGGGACAGTGAGAGACAAAGAATCAATTTTTTACTTAGTTTTTCATGTATATCTGTTGTTCCGAAGTATTTGAGTACCTCTTTATGCCAGTTCTCAGAAGTTATACTGTCTTGATTCATGTTTGTGTTTGTCTCTTTTCTCTGCCATCTAGCTACATTTTACTATTATCTGAGTGCCTGACTCATATAGTTCCCATATATCTTCTATTTTTCTGTAAGTTCTATTTTTCCTTCTTAGGCCTCTAAGTTATTGTCATTTTTCATGTTTTGGACAGACATCCACCCACATTTTTTTAGTTTTGTGTGATCCTTTGTGGAATCTGAAAGGTATAACTTGAGAATTGTGCAACTACATTACAAAGAATGGCTGCCTTTTTCCTTAACTAAACCCTAAGTGATACTGGCAACTTAAATTCAGCCAGCCAGCAAGCATCAGAGCCTGGGACATAATCTTACATCTTCTTAATAGTCATTCTTCCTGAAATTCTCTCTTTTTGTTTTTGTTGTTGTTCTGTTTTTGTTTTTGGTCTCTGTGGCATTATGCATCCCTATTTTTCTTTTTGTCTTTAAAAGCTCAGGTGATGGCTCTCTGCACCCTACCCCTCAATATATTGTGCTTCAGAAATTCATCTTTTTCCTTCAGTTTACCAGACTCAGCCTTATGCTAATGATGTTGGCTTCTTCGTTTCTAGTTCAGTTGTCACAACATTTCCGCATGGAAGTCACAAGATTCTTTCCAGTTTAATGGCATTTAAAGAAACAAACTTTTTCACTTCCTTGACCTGTCTTCCTTCTATTGGTGACAACCTGAACTTCTCTTGTACCTCACTTAGATTTAATAGCTGGTAATCATCTTTGGTTCAGCTCTTTTTCCACCTTTTATTTATAGGATAGCAATAAATTTTTGTTTTTTGTTTTTAATTTAAAGTGTCTTTTCTCTTTACAGTGAAAATGACTTGATGTCTGAGATTTGCTTTAAAACAATGCTTCTCAAACTTTAATGTTCTTAATTATTTAAACTGGGTGATAAGGTTCAATAGAAAGTCATCATGGTAGGCTCTGTACTCTAGAGTTTGTTTGAAATTAAATTGTCCATAATTAGAACAAAAAGGCAGACCCATGTCAACACCAGTGGTGTCTGCCTCTCCTGAGTAATCTATCCTTATAAACTCAGATTTTTCAGTAATTCCCTTCTTTGGGGTCCATATATAATGACTTATTTCCTGTTGCTCCTACCTGGATTTCTAAGCCCTTGAAGATCTGTTGTTATCTAGCTTTGTTTTCATAATATTCCTAGTCTATCAAAATTGTTCTCACTTTTCCTAGCTCCATGTTTTCATTTATATTTCATGCTTTAACTGGAGTAGCAATCCCTTCTCTTCTACCTATGTATATCTTCCTTGTCTTTCAAGTCATACCTCATCCTTTATACTTTCTCTATGTATGCCAGCTAGACTAATACAATGATCTTTCATTCTTCATGAACTACTAAAGTTCTCTTAAGTTTTTCCAGGATAATTCAGCTCTGCCTTCATTTTATATTCACTGGTATTGTTACTTGTATCAAGTGTTAGCTTGTTTCACTCTAGCAAGAAAGATCTTTGTCTTCCCACAGAGCTTAATAGGATGTCTTTATACAGTACAACCTCATTCAATATTGTTGGTTGTTTCATCTGTAAACCTTATGGATGTGAGGGGTGTGCCAAAAACATACCTATAAATTAGTATGAACCCAATTTCCTTTTCTGAAATTTCAGGCACGTGATGCAGAAAGCATTATGCTGAACCTTGCAGGGCAGCTCATCATGATGCAGAGGGACAGGTCAGGCCCTCAGATCCGGGAGAAGGACAATAACCCAAACCAAAGGAAACTTGTGAGTAAAGGGCAGGTCATTTTAAATATTAAGAAATGTATGAGATTAGGGTGAAGAAATAAAAGAATTAAGAGTGATGTCTTGCGATTAGAAACTGAAAAAGTATATAAAATTCATCTTAAGCCTCTGGATATAAGACTATTTGTGAAGATGAAGGATGAAGTTCTCATTTGGGGACTTCATCCTTCATCTTCACAAACAGTCAGAGGCTTAAGATGATGATAAGATGTCTGTACTCCAGACAGGACATTACCTAGATATTATTAATTGCAAATCTAATGGGAAATTATGGATAGTTTGATGAAGTTCATGGGGTTGTTTTGTTTTGTTTTTAGATTTAAATATATATACTTTAAAAGGCAGGGTACCATTATTAACTCTTTTTAAATAGATTGCTCCAGTTTTCTCATAAAGTTATTATACTATCATTTTGAAAAAAATCTAAAAAATTAGTACCTAGGAACTTAAGAACTTATGAATTTAATGGAAAAATACCCTGACTTTTGTGTTTCCTTCTCCAGCTGCCATTCTGTCCTCCTGTTGTATTAGCCCAGTCTGTTGAAAATGTCTGGACTACGTGTCGAGTCAATAAACAAAAACGTCACCTTCTGGAGGCCCTCTGGCTGAGCTGTGGTGGTGCAGGGATGAAAGTTTGGCTCCCCCTCTTCCCTAGAGATCACCGCAAGCCCCATTCCTTCTTGTCCCAGCGAATCATGCTGCCTTTCCATATTAACATTTACCCACTGGCAGTTTTGTTTGAAGACGCATTGGTCCTTGGTGCTGTCAATGACACTTTACTCTATGATTCTTTGTACACTCGGAACAGTGCTAGGGAGCAGCTGGAGGTGCTCTTCCCTTTCTGTGTTGTGGAGAGAACCTCTCAGATCTACCTCCACCACATTCTACGTCAACTTCTGGTCAGGAACCTTGGGGAGCAAGCCCTGCTCTTGGCTCAGTCCTGTGCCTCGTTACCTTACTTCCCTCATGTGCTGGAGCTTATGCTCCATGAAGTGCTGGAAGAAGAAGCTACCTCACGGGAACCCATTCCCGACCCACTACTTCCCACTGTGGCAAAATTTATCACCGAGTTCCCCCTCTTCCTGCAGACAGTTGTGCATTGTGCTAGGAAGACTGAATATGCCCTGTGGAACTATCTTTTTGCAGCTGTTGGAAACCCCAAGGACTTGTTTGAAGAATGTTTGATGGCTCAGGATTTGGACACAGCTGCCTCTTACCTTATTATCTTACAGGTGACAATTCTGTTCCTATAAAGGTGCAAAAATTAATGAGCTTAACCTTAGAAAAAAAGAAATGTTCTGTGTTGGTACTGTGATTATGTTTAAGGATTAGTTAGATCTTCTTTTCAGTTTATATTTTTCATTTTGAAGAACTCAATCTTGTCAAATGACCACAGGTTTTTAAAAAAATGTTTTATCATGTCTTTCCATAAATAAACCTAAAACAAATCAGAGTTCAAAGTATTAGTTTAAGTAAGACTGAAGACATGTTGTATGTTTTGCAATACACATGTACATATTACATAGGAAATATAATATTTGGTTAATCTAAAATATCACATAAGAAGCATTAATAGTGAAGAAGGTATTATTTTGGACATTAGCATATTTGACCTTCCCACAATAATAGATTTGTTTTCTTATAGTGTGGAATTGCTGAGGGGATTCTGAGTGTACCTGGCTCTAACACCATCACCTTACATTTGGTTCCACATAGCTGAAAACACCCAGGCCTGCCACAGCAACGACCCTCATCACACATGGTTCTTTGACAAACCTGAAAATTTGTTTCATTATATATTTGACAGAAGGGTTTGATGGTTTGCTATTCTCATAGATCTAGTATGGATTTTATAATCTACATTTAAAGGTTTTTTCCAAATTACAGCAAAGTTGTTTTCATTTATGTAAGAAGCTAACCATAAAACTGGTTTGAAGCACAGGTTTTATATCTGCCTATTTGATTTTTGACAACTGATTAAAACCAGAAGAGACAGTCAAGCAGAGGCAAGTAGCCATGAGATTTTGTGATTCCTAAGCTAGCCCTAAAGGAAAGAACACAGAATCACAAAAACTAGATCAAAATAAGTGCTACTGGCACTTTGTTCTGGGGTCACTTGTCAGACCTTCATCAGTCCCCCTAATAATGAGATTGGGAATGTGTTCTCCCCAATTCCTAAACTGCTGTGGAATAACAGATGATAATTACAGTTAAACTTATCTGTTTGGCACATCCCATGAGAGTTAACACAGTAATGTTGAATTTGTGAAAGTAGTATTTAGGATGCCAAGTGTATCACAGTAGTACTTGGTATTACCCAAAACAAAGATTTTTTTTAGTTAGAACCTCAGAAACCTCTGTCATAGGAGACAAAACTAAATATTTTTGGAGTCAAGGAGATCTAGATTTACTTTCTTAATTTTCTGCTGATCTTGAACAATTTATATAACTGTTTCTTTATCTGTATAATAAGAATAATATCCCTATTGTGCAGAGTCACTGAAAGAAATTAGTGCAATAATGTATGTAAGATATGTAGCATGTAATGGGAGTTCAGTAAGTCATAGCTTTACTTTTCCTTGTATGGTACTTTCTGATGCTTCTTTTAATCTTCTTGTTAAAATAACCCATATAGTTATGTTCCTCAGGTTTAGGGAAGTGTGAAGAAAAGAATTGCTTGTATCTTCCCAAATTGTGTATAAAAGGGATACTATCTTCCTTGGTTGTTTCTGTAGAATATGGAAGTCCCAGCAGTAAGTAGGCAGCATGCCACCCTTCTATTCAACACAGCACTAGAACAAGGGAAGTGGGACCTGTGTCGACACATGATTCGATTTCTTAAAGCCATTGGCTCTGGAGAATCTGAGACACCTCCATCTACACCTACAGCTCAGGTTGGTTGCAAAATTGTCTGACTTCTTTATGCCATGTACTTACAACGCATTTTAATCTAACTTTTTTGCACATTTTTTGTAATCATAGGAACCCAGTTCAGGTGGTGGATTTGAGTTCTTCAGGAATCGAAGCATCAGTTTATCCCAGTCAGCTGAAAATGTCCCTCCTAGTAAATTCAGCTTACAGAAAACACTAAGTATGCCATCTGGTCCTTCTGGAAAAAGGTAAAAGAATAAAGAACAATTACTGATTTAGGGTGTCTGTGATATGCTGCATTTCAAGGCATTTATAGAATTAAGTCAATAATCCCAGTGACTTGGTAGGCAGGAGGATCACAAGTTCCAGGCCAGCCTGGGCAACTCAGCAAGACCCTGTCCCCAGTCGTCCCCCTGCCAATATTTTTCTAAATTATTATATAATCATATAAGTTAATTAATATGTCATTATATAAATTATATGTCTTATGGAAACAACTACTTAATCCAATTGCAGATCCTTTTTTCATTTCCAGAAGTTAGAGTCTGCACAGACTTCACCTTTTTCTTTTCTCCTAAGTTATTTCTGTACTTTTTTGTGTAATTTCTGTGCCTGTGTACTAGAGTAGGACTTGATATGTCTGCTGATTGCTGCCAACTTTACCCCTGATGACAGAGGAACACAGAGTCTGCAGATAATCCAAAAGCACCTTTTCTTGACATCAGTAGTTTTACCTATCCTTTCAACTATGACTCTTAACCAAAAATAAAAATTTTATGCCTGTGCATTTGACTATCATGGAACCTTTGATTAGAGAAATCATACAACCAAAGGAGTTGTGTTCTGAAGACCACATCTGTATCACTCATAACTAGGCTCTTGTTCTCCAGAAGGATGGCTGTGAACTCACACTGAACCTTATGAGATCATTAGAGTGTCCCTTGGTTTATCAGGTCCTTTATATTCCTTCTTTTGTTGCTAGATGTTCTTTTGTTTTTTCCTAATTCTTTCTTTTATATTGTTTGTATTCTTACTACAGTGTCTGTCCTACAGTAAGAGCTTGTTGAACATTATACGTTTTTTTAATAAAAAATGGGCAAAAGGCAGCTTTTTTTCAGAATCAAAATGCAGAACAAATGGAAAAATTATGGTATTTAAACTTCACAAGTTTGAACCTAAACAAATAATACAACCAAGTTTTACCTTTTTTTTTTTTTTTCAGGGCTGAGGATCAAACTCGGGACCTTGCACATGCTAGGCAAATGCTCTGCCACTGAGCTAAATCCCCAACCCCAAGTTTTACATTTTTTAACAGCCCTTCTGCGTATACTCTTGTCTTTCCCATCTTGGTTCCAAGTTTTATCTACATTCCCAATTATGCTAATTTATTGTCTCATCACTGGCTATAAACTCGAATCCCTACCAGCACACATGCATGCACACACACAATCCTGGATTATATATACAGAAGTAAAATGCAGCCAAAGAGGGGTATAAACAATTGCCAGGCAAACAGTATTTTCTCAGCCATACCCTGAATTTGAATATTGACTAATAACGTATCAAGTGCTCACTACGTGCCAGGCATTTACATACGTTGGTCTTTAATCCTTAAAACCACCTCGTGAGGGCTGTTACTACCCACTGTACAAGTGAAGAAACAGAGACATAGAAAAACAAACTTGGTTATGCTCACACACCTAATCAGTGGCAGAATGAAGATCTAAATGCAAGAAGTCCTGGATTCTTCACTGCTTTACTGTACTGCCTTTTAGTGTAAAAGGCAGCATTTATAGTCTCCTTTCTTTCCTTCAACCACTCACTATACTCTTTCTGATCCTATTTTTTCTTATTCCATATGTTGATTCTACACATTGGTCTTATTAAGAACCTGCTGTGCTCCAAGTTTTCAACAGGTCATGGTATCACATAGAGAAGCCCTGATGCTTTTTCTTCCCCTTCAGTCAGAATCAGATCTCTTACCTCCTGTCAGCTTTATCAATGCTAACTGTATAAAAAGTATGTGAAGAGTCCTCTAACAAAAATTATTCTGTAGTTTTCTTCTTTTTCCACTTACAGATGGAGCAAAGACAGTGACTGTGCTGAGAACATGTATATTGACATAATGCTCTGGAGACATGCTCGGCGTCTCTTAGAAGATGTGCGGTTAAAGGACCTTGGCTGTTTTGCTGCCCAACTAGGCTTTGAACTAATTAGTTGGCTCTGCAAAGAACGTACCCGAGCTGCCCGGGTAGACAATTTTGTGATAGCCCTCAAGAGACTACACAAAGATTTCCTGTGGCCACTTCCCATTATCCCAGCCTCTTCTATCAGTTCTCCTTTCAAAAATGGAAAATACCGAACAGGTAATGTAGACATCTTGCCACTTACGAAGAATTGTATTTTACTCTTAAGTAGTTGAGATTCAAGGGAATCTCTTCATTTCAAACTCAAGCAAGTAAAAGCCAACTTTTTATCTGTCAGTTAACATTCACCATTTGACCAAGGATGTAAATAAAATAGAACGTATATCTCTAAGTCTTTTGACCTTAAAGTCTCATTTGTAATTCTAATCATTATTATCTTAGATTATAAATAGGGAACTGGCTGAATATAAAAGCTACCACACTTATTATAGGAAGGAATTTTGGAAATGGTTAGTCATAGAGCTCAAAATAAGCTAAATTGTGATTTACCTCATGCAACTCATTCCACAAAAAAATAGTAAAAATGCATCTTTGACATCTTGGGCCATCTTCTAAACTAGGAGAAGACTAAGTTAAACTGTGTATTTTAGTGAAAGAAAAAATAAAATATAAGGTTTTATTAGTTTAAATCATTTTAGGAGGACTTCTTTCATTACAAAAATTTAAACAAACTTTTTTTATTATGGTATTTAGAAACTTTATGTCATCTTAAGAACCAAGGCAAATCACTTAGAAGAAATCATAGATAATAATATGACTGTTAGATGTTTTATGTTGTCATTCTCTTGTTATAATTCCATATTCCTAGTTGAATGAACGAAACAATGTAGGATGGTAATTTGTTTTGTGCTATTTAGTATTGGGGGGCAGGTTGGGAGAATAAAAGAACTGAATTAGAAATGACAGTGGGTAAATCTTTAATCCTCTCATCTTTGTTTTTGGACCTACCCTGCAGTGGGAGAGCAGCTGTTAAAATCTCAATCAGCTGATCTTTTTATGAACCTTGAGATGGATGCTGGCATCTCTAATATCCAACGAAGTCAGAGCTGGCTCAGCAACATTGGCCCTACCCATCATGAGATAGACACAGCCTCATCCCATGGACCACAAATGCAAGATGCTTTCTTATTACCTTTATCTAATAAAGGTAAATGTCATTTTAAGTACTAGCTTCTTCACTTTCTTTGGAAAAAAGTGTATATTCTGTAGCTTTTCGGAAAGATTCCTTCACTGTTCCTTCAGTGTCTAAAGGATTAGTCAGTGGTATCTGCTAGAGATATGAACAGATACTAGTACAAGAGCAAAACTGGGCTTGACTATATTTTGCCTTATTTTAGATAAATAAGTAGGTTAAATCTCAGTACATATCCGCATTAATAGATGAATCTTCACAATTGATTTTGATAATAAGGAAACACTTCAAACTGCAAATAAGCAAAATGTTATCACCATAAGAATTCCATTCTTATAAGTAGACTTGTGTCACACACACAAAAAAATACTTGAGGGGCTGGAGTGGTGGCTCAGCGGTTTCAGCGCTTGCCTGGCAAGCACGAGGACCCGGGTTCAAACCCCAGCACCACGTACACAACTAAGTGTTGGAGCAACTAAAGCCATGTGAAAAACTAAATAAAGTTGTTTCTCTCTTTCCCTGTCTCTCTCACTGTCCCTCTCTCTTAAAAAAAAAAAAAAAATACTTGATGATCCTTTTTTTATTTCATCAATAAACTCTTATAGAGATTTGCCTTTTCTTTTGTTATATACATATAAGTTCCTACATAGTATCCTTGATTTTGCCTCTTAGCCTTCAAAGCCTTTATTTCCTGGCTGGACATTTATAAAAAATGTAGGAATTACAAACAGGAGAGGTTTTGAAGTAATTTACGTTGGCATAGAGTTATAAAATACAGGAACTTAAAACAGTAGTTGGTTTGATAATTGAGTATACAGTTCAGTAGTGTTGATTACTTCTGTCCACACTTTGCAATCAACCTTGTAAAACTAAAACTCAGTGTATATTAATTTAATAACTCCCAGTTCTTCCCCCAGCACTAGCCAGTGGCACCCTAATTCTATTTTCTGTCTCCATGAATTTGACTACTCTGGGTACTTTATATATGTTGTGGCATGTGTCAGAATTTCCTTCCTTTCAGTTGGAATAATGTTCCACTGCTTGTATATACCATTTTGTCTATTCAACACTTGGATTGCTTCTACCCTTTGGCTTTTTTGTGAATAACGCTACTGTGAATGTAGGTGTACAAATCCCTCTTCAAGGGGCTGGAGCGGTGGCTCAGCGGGTTCAAACCCCAGCACCACGTACACAACTAAGTGTTGGAGCAACTAAGGCCATGTGAAAAACTAAATAAAGTTGTTTCCCTCTTTCTCTGTCTCTCTCACTGCCCCTTATTTAAAAACAAAACAAAACCACAAATCCCTCTTCAAGATTCGGCTTTCAAGTCTTTCAGATAAATACCCAGAAATGGGATGGCTGGAACATATGGTAATCTTATTTATAATTTTTGAAGAATTACCATACTCTTTTCTAAAGAATATGGTTACAACTGTAACATTTTACATTCCAAGTATCAAAAGTTCTAATTTCTCTACATCCTCACCAACACTTGTTTTCTAAGGTTTTGTTGTTGTTACTGTTTTGATTTTTAGTTGTTTCGTAAATATCATACATTTTTATGGTTTTAATCAAGATCCAAATAAGCTGCACACGTTGTGATTGTTCTTAATTTTTAAGTGATTTTTCTCCTATCCACCTTGTAATTTATTCATTGAGGAAACATGCTTCTGTGGATTAATTCATGATGTGGATTTTGCATCTTCATGGTTTAAGTTTTCTCTATTTCCTATAAATTGAAATTTAAATCTAGACTTGATCAAATTCTAGTTTTTTGGGGAAGCAAATATGTCTACTTCCTGGTGGTAGTATGTTTTTCTGTCCCAAGGTATGTAATCTCTCTTTATTGCTCCACCGATTTAAAAAAAAAAAATACACACATACACACACACACATACACACGTATATGTATGTTTCTGATTGTTCCTATCATATGGCTATTAACTCTGGGGATTCCTCATCAGGTGATGAATGCAGCATTGGTTCAGCCACAGACTTGACTGAAAGTAGCTCCATGGTGGATGGGGACTGGACAATGGTGGATGAAAATTTCTCTACCCTCAGTTTGACTCAATCAGAGCTAGAGCACATCTCCATGGAGTTGGCAAGTAAAGGCCCCCACAAATCCCAAGTCCAACTTCGGTGAGTTTCTCAGCTATTTGAAAATGCAGAAAGCCTACTCAGGGTTATTTGTGTAAATGGGGCACTGAAGCTACTTTCCTAATAATCAGTTCTCTTCTGCATACCTGTAGATCCTTTTTAGCATAAACACTTTACTTTGCTTTATTTATAGGTATTTGCTACACATCTTCATGGAGGCTGGATGTCTGGACTGGTGCATTGTAATAGGCCTGATTCTTAGAGAATCTTCAATAATCAATCAGATTTTGGTTATTGCACAGTCTTCAGAGGTAGATGGAGAGATGTTACAGAACATAAAGACAGGGCTGCATGCAGTGGACCGATGGGCCTCTACAGATTGGTAAGTGGTGGTGTCCACCAACTTATAATCCATTGGCATCCTTTGGTAAATCCTGTCCTTTCACATTAAGGCTTAATTATAGTTTGGGTACTTATTTTGGATATTTTTCAAGTTAGCAGAAAGAAAATACTTTCATATGTTATTTTTTTGTACGGGGGATTGAACCAAGGCACTTTACTGCTAAGCCACATCCCGAGCTTTTTATGAGACAAGGTCTCACTAAGTTGCTGAGGCTGGCCTGGAATTTGCAATCCTTCTGCCTCAACCTCTTGAGTTGCAGGGATTACAGGTGTGCATCAGTGCACCCAGCTCTCTCACGTTCACTTTTATAAAGGCTACTTTTTTAGTAACCGTTTTGTACCCCACCATTTAAATAGTTAATATTTAGGTTAATGTCTGAAAAGACAAAAAGTTACAGTCTGTTAATTTAACATCCATGGTAGCTACTAACATGTCCAAATTAAGAGTAGTGGATCAGAGTTCAGAACCTTGGACTTTTTAGCCCTATCTTTGCCACCAGTTATGTATGAATTGAGGACTATTTTCTTCCATTTTAGGTAAAGTTTTCCTTATTTGCCAAATGCATTCAAGTTAGATGTTCTCTGAAGGTCTTTTTTTTTTTTTTTTTTTTAACTCTAAAGTGCTGGGGTCCTTCAACTATAAAAATGTTTGTAACTGTAAAACTGGCTTTAAATGTCGGTCCTAGCTCCACTGCTCAGACATTTAAGATTCAGCCTGTGCTGTGTATAGCTCCCTCTGGGCTACTGGACAGAGAACACAAGAAGCCTGCTTTTCCTTCATAATCTTTTATTTTCCTTATTGTATGACTTTTTAATAGTTCACCCATAATGCCCTACCAAGTCTTTTGACTTATGGCAGATGAGAACTAATTTTTTTTCCCTCTACTTAGCCCTGGATATAAGCCATTTTTAAACATCATTAAGCCACAACTGCAGAAGCTCAGTGAGATAACAGAAGAGCAAGTCCAGCCTGATGCCTTCCAGCCAGTTGCTGTGGGTAAGACTCCTGAACAGACCAACCCCCGGGCAGAGGAGAGCAGGGCCTCCTCCAGCCATGGAAGCATCCCCCAAAATGAAGTTGGGGTTAGCAGTACCATCAGCCGGAAAGAGGAAGACACAACCAGAGCAGAGGAGGAAGAACTGTTTCAGGATGGGACTTATGACTGTTCTGTGTCCTAACAACTGTGAGGTAACATCATGACAAGCAGTATTAATTAGCAGTGTGCAACTGAGTACACTGTGACCTAGTTGAATGATGTAACAGGGGGAAAAATTCAGCTCAGAGACTCTTTGGTAAAGTATTATTAGATTTTAATGAACTCTTTAAGAATATCTTTGACTCCATAAAAATGTGATATCAAATAAAGTATATTTCATAAAAAATTTTTAAGGTCCAGTGGAAAGTAATAAAGAGTATTGTACAGATGTACATGAGAATATTTTGGTTTTTTTCAAAGTTGGTTCCTCTTAAACCATAGGGATTGTTTTGCCCCAGGTGAGCATACTTCTTCACTACTTAACAGCTTCTTTTATGTTTTCTGTTCAGCGTATCTAGACTGCTTTTTAAAAAATAAATGCTGAGGTGCTTGCTGTAGCTCATCAGGTACTTGAGCTACCTGTTTGCTTCCTTGAGTAGAGCTCACTGAACTCCCTTTTGAATAGAGGGCCTCCCCTTGCACAGTATGTGCCAGTGTGATAGAAAATGTTCTTTGGCTTTACCAGCCTGTTATAAATCCCAGCCCTGAATTGATGGAATATATATTTAAATGTGAGTTAATGTGCCTGCTTCAGCAAGCTTGATTCCTACTAAATAATGTGGACAGAGGTGTGAGGGGTTCTTATCAATTATGCTGACACCACTAAACTATTTTGTATCAAAAACTGTAGCTTTTTTGTGAATACTCTTCTGTAAGTATACTTAAAGGCACCATTCATATTTTTAAGGCTTGTATTATAATTTGTAAGGTTTTATGCTTAATTCTGCATGACTATACTCTTGAACAAAAATGGGGCTTACTCTTCTTTCCAGAAATGAGTTGGTCCTCATAAAGGAATACAGATTTATTGGTTCAGTCATAAAGTAACAGAAATGGTCCCACTGATCATGAAGTACAACAGGTTTCGTGCAAATTCATGTAGTTTCTTATTTATTGCTTTTGTAAATTGAATAAAAATGGACTTTTATGTAAATAGACTGCTGAATCCTGTATTATCATGGCTACTAAAATTTAGTATGTAAAGAATGCATTCTTCATTGTAAACTTTAAAAAGATTTTATGTATTTCTAGATACAACTTAAATTTTAGTTTTCTTACATTATGAAAACAAAACTACATCTTACTTGCTTCAGACTTAAACATATCCACTGTAATTCTAATTACCTAATAACAGTATTAATTTAGATAGCTTATTTGTACTGTGCAATTTGAAGAATGAATGCAAGGTTATTTTTTACAAAAACTTGTTTATTTTTATAATAACAGTGTGGACCAAATTCATACCACTATGTAAAATAGCCTCTTTTCTCATAATCCAGTTATAATTTAGAAACAAAACTTGGTCCTCCTCTATCCTTTTTTTTTTTTAATCCTTGTTTTTTAAAGTGAATATAGCTAGATTGTTATCTTAGCCAGGTTACCTTTGAAGGGAAACAAAATCATTTTGAAATTGCCTTTTTCAAAATTCACCAACTATCTGAAATTATTGAGTTTGGCAATTTACTATTATTTTACTTTGTACATTACCAGTGCAATAATTTCACATAATAAAACTCCTGAATGGGTGGAATATTATGACAACTGGTACCTGGTCCTTCTGGTGCTACTTTTATTTATATCCTTTCAAGCCACCTTTCCCTCTGAACCTTTAGGTAGAAAATGTTTTCTGTGAAGAGTACATGCAGCACAGCAAGAAACGGAAATTTCTTCTGTCCTATTCCACTAGGGAGAAGCAGCAGCATCTTTTGTGTTGGTTGTGAATATTCAGTCAATAAAAATGATTTACCATTATATCTTTTCAAATACTCTCTGTGCTGCGGAGTTCATCTTACACTCTGGAAAGCAGGGCACCGATTTACTAACATTATCCCTGTAGTTTAGGCCATGAACGAATCTTTTCTTAAATAAAATAGTCACTTTTCAACTAGTAGAAATAGAAGCCCCAAGACAAAAATTTGGCAAGTTGTCATAAATTTTCTCTTTGGTAGTTTTTTATATCATATACTTTAATTTTTAAAAATTCATTTTGCTGTATTGTTTGGCTTACGTATATGTATCACCTGTTTAAGCCATAGTTTACACCCAGTGAATTTAAATATTTGGTACAATGATTTGAAGGTTACTAGATATATTTATTTGCTGATACCAAAACAACTCATTGGGGGATAGAGTCAACTTCTGCTTGTAATTAAAGTTGTGGCTGCTTCTGTATGTGTATTTTTTTCTGGTAAACAGTAATAAAACCATTACACAACTTTTGTTTATTTATCATCTCAGGTTAACAGCAAGAAGTGTATGTATTAGAAGGCCACAAATATATTATTTTGAGCCAGAACAAGTCTGCAGTCCCAGTGATTGGGGAGGTTAAGATGGGAGGATAACTTGAGCTCAGGTGTTTAAGCTCAGCCTGAGGGACATAACAATACCCTGTCTCAAAACAAACTTCTAATTTTTATAATTTCACTTCATACTGTTTTCTTTATGTAATAGCTATAAATTCAGATTTATTGAAATATTTATATGTAGATGTAGAGTTGGCAGCATTCTAAATGCCTGAGAATATTGGAAGAACAGTTAATATTCATAACATGGAAACATTCAAAATAAATGACAGAAAATTATGTTATATGGCCTCCATCAAGCAAATACTGTAAGTATGCAGGAGCCTGAGCATCTTCTCTAATAGGCGGAATTTAAAATAATTTTGACTGTTTCCCTATTTTCCTGCATTCCTAAATCTGCTGTTGCTTTGGATTTGCCTATTCTAGACGTTTCATAAACAGAATCATATAAAATGTAGTTTTCCATATGGTGGCATCTTGGTATGTTTTCAAGATTCATCCTTGTGTTTTAGAACTTAGTTCCTTTCCTAAGGTTGAATAATATTCCATTGTGTGAATGTAATTTGTCAGTTCAACAGTTGAGGGTTTCCTCTTTCAGGCTATTATAAATATGACTATTCACATACTGTAAATTCCCCCTGAAGTTTCAGTTACCTGCAGTCAACCAGATGGACTAAGGTCCAAAAATATTGAAAATTACAGAAGTAAATATTGTTTGAAATAGCATAATTATTCTATTATTAATCTTTTACTGTGCCTAATTTATAAGTTGAAATTCATCGTGGGCTTCTATGTATAGGAAAAAAACATAAATCGGGTACCATCATGGTTTCAGGAATCCACTGGGTGGGACTCTTGGAATGTATGTATCCCCATGGTAACAAGAGACTACTGTACACATTTCTTTGTAGACCAGTTTTCAGTTCTCTGAGTGGAGCTCTGGGTTATATGATGATTGGTTAATTTTTTTTTTCAGTGGGAATACCTATACTAACATTCTCATTACCAGCAGATGGAAGTCCCAGTCTCTACTACCAAAACTTGTTATTGTCTACCTTTTTGGTCAAAGCCATCCAAGTTGTGAATGAAATGCGTATGTCAGTATAATTTGTATTTTAACTTACTATTTATTGACTAATGTACATCTTTTCATATGATTATATCTTTGAGGAAAAATGAAAAAAATTGGTTTGCATGCATTTTTTCTATATTCTGAATACTAGGCCCTTATCAAATACATGATTTGCAAATATTTCCTCATTCCGTCTTTTCCCTTTCTTAATGGTATCATGTTTGAAACAGCAGTTTTTCATTTTGAATAAGTCCAATTTATTTTTCTTTGGTTGCTTGTACTTTAGGCAATGGTTTCCTAGCTGACACCAAAATTCAAGGTTATGAATATCTTCCTCTAAGATTTTTATTGTAGCCTATACATTTAAGTTTCTGAACCATTTTTAGTTAAATTTTTCATATGGATATTCAGTTGAGCACCATTTATTGAAAAGATAGTTCTCAGTGAATTGCCAAAAATTTACTAAATAAAATTGATTTTTTTTCTTTCTTCCTCTTTCTCTTTAAAAAAAAGTCAATAGACTATAATGTATGGGTTGACTTCAAGACTGTCAATAGTGATCTATGTGTTAAAATGCTCTAAATGGTTATTATGCCATTAACAATAATGTATTTGACTGTACTTGCTTTTTAGGGAATTTTGAAAGTATAGTCCAAAATTAGTTTTTTTCAAAGCCATTTCAGCTATTCTGAGTCTCTTGAAGTTCCATGTGAATTTTAGGATCAACTTGTGATATTTATACTAAATAACAACCAAAAAAAAGGGAAGCTGAGACTTTGATAGGTGTTATATTCAGTCTGCAAATCAGTTTGGGAAATATTGGTCTTTTTTTATTGAGTTATTATACAATCATAAATGCTAAAGTAAAATGTGATATGCATTTGCTCCTAAACCAGACATTGGGTTTTTCAATTTTATTTAGTTTTTCATGTTGCTTTTGTTGCTCTGACACTTCGTTTGTGTACATGGTGCTGGGGTTTGAATCCGCATCTTCACGCTGTAACTGCTGATCCACTGCTCCAACTCCTGGTCTTTAATTTCTTTCAGGAATACTATGTAGTTTGTTATTTATTCCTAAAGGTTTTGTTCTCCTTGATGCTCTTGTATATGGAATTCATTTTGTGTGTGTGTGTGTATAGAAGTAAATATAGGATAATGCAACACTGCTTACCCTCAGTAACTAGAAAGTTGGCAGGTTTGTGTGTGTGTTTGGGTAGATTCCTTAGGATTTTCTATATAGATTGTGTCATTTGCAGTAAGAGACAGTTTTAACTCTTTTCAATCTTGAGGCCTTTCTTTCTCTTGCCAAATAGCTGTGGTTAAAGCCACCAGGACAACTAGACTTTGTCTTCTTCTGACCTTGGGGAAAGCTTTCAGTCTGTCATCAAGTACAATACAATGTTAGTTGTAGGTTTTTTGTGGATGAGGAGTTGCCTTCTAAGTTTGTTGGGTTTTTTTTTTTTTTTTAATCATTTGGAAAGATCTTTTTAAAAAGATGTATCTACTGAGATGATCTTATGGGGGTTTTTTGTGCTTTGATTTTTTTTTAATGTTAAAATTGACCCTGCATTCCTACGATAAACTATATGGTCATGAGGTACAGCCAATTTGGATGAGAGAAATTATCAATATGTTGGGTTTTTACAAATCAAATATGAAAGTAGTAATGTCAAAAAAAATATTAATTCAGAATTCCCTAAATATTTCAACTAGAAACAAATACTAGACACAACTACATCTTGAGTTCATTGGCCCTGAAAGACAGGGAGGTATATTAGGAATAGAAGTTGTTTAGCCATTTCACCTGGTATTCAACTGTTCTGAAGGAATTCACTAGAAACCTTGAAGAGATCTTTGAATCAGAAATGTGTGCTCTTGTTTTAGTGAGTGGTGCTGCCCCTTCCTTGGCTGGAGATTAAAATAAGCAGTGGGTCGGTCACTCTCACTGCAAAGCAATTTCTTCCCTCTCGCCACCATCATCCTTTTTTTTTCTTTGAAAGAAACTACTTTTTAAGTGGCTTTCATTGCTCCGAGACTTCACTGTGTACATGGTGCTGGGGTTAGGACCCGCGTACTCGCGCATGCCAAGCGCTGTAACCGCCAAGGCACCGCTGCAGCCCCACCATCATTCTTAGTTAGCCTTTTGATGGGTTTTTTTCCTCATTGGAGAGGATTTAATACTCTTAAATATGCTACTGTTCAAGGTTATTTTAATGTCTATGAAATTCATATGCACCAACTTCATTCCAAGGTATAAAAAGATTTCAAACAAAGTAAACATTTCCATATTGAGTTTTTTGCTCATCACTCAATGAAATAATAAGCCATCTAGGTCTTTTAGTAGTAATTAAAAGGCTGTATGAACATGAAATAACCTTGAAATATAGGATAAAAAAATAAGCAATTAACAAAGACCTGTTTTTCCATTAAAAAGAGATAACAGCCAGTATGTTAAAAAGTTTATTTCAGTAACATTGTAAGGCAACAATTAATCCTCAACAAGTCAGCAAACCAGCAAAAAAAAAAAAAAAGACCCAATCTTCCTGCATCAGCAGGCTGGCTTATCCATCCATCCCCCTCCCCCTATGGTGGTAACATCTTAGGTTATGCTTCTAAACTGTGGAAATAAATACCATGCAACAGTCATTCTTAGATCAAATCAGGTAAGAAGTACTTCAAATCACAATTCTTCACACTTTTTCCCTGAATATTGGAATTCTGTGCTACTTTTAAAAATGCTTTTATTAAAGTTTTAAAAGACCCTTTTAGAAATGGACTTATTCAAATGATCAAAGGCAGGGGTGAACCTAACAGGTTTATTAGTCTCAGAAGTTGCTGGCATGATACTCTATAACAGGACTGTGAACACTGTAATTTACTTGACCATGTCTAGCATTATTAAGCAGGCAGTAAGACTGAGCATTTTGTTACTGGCATTGCACAATATCAAAGCTTCATAATGCTAAAGAAAACAAAACAGTAGAGAATTGTTTGCATAGAGAACCCCAAGGCAGAGGGAAACCCATGATCATTACTGAAAGGAGATACAGCATCCTTCCTAAAGGAAAAAAAAAATCAACACATTTTTCATAGTGCCCTCAACATGGTGTTTTTTCTATAATTTTCTATAAATAATTTAATAATATCCTATTTCAGATTAACCACAGGTTCAGAACATATGCTTGTATTTAGAAACAGATATTATTAGTGTTACTTTTTCTCCAAACTATGATTCTATACAAGCTATAAGCCCTGCAAAACTTATATACTACCTGCCATATAATCAAGCACCTGAGACTGGTAAAATGATTTTTACTAAGTCCAGGAAAAACAATGACTCCAGTGTTAATGCATGTGAAAACTCTGGCCACAGCCCTGCTGTCTGCATGGACACAGTGTTTAGGAAGTCATAGATTAGGCAATATACGGAGCATGATTTAAGATAGCATATCATACACACACATCACACAAGCAGTTTCAACAAAGTCATCTCCTGTGATGTGCACTTAGTATGTTCTTGCTGTTTAGCTAATCTCAGGGTCACTTTTCAAGAAGCATTCCTCTTGTTCTCATATCACCTGAGAAGTCTTTTTTTACTATGGCTTTTCTTTCAGTTGATTTTGGCCTGTGCTTGCTAACTCAAATTTGTCCAATTTTATACATATCTTAATGGAAAAAAAAAAAGTTTATTCTACCAGTTTAATCACCAAACCCTATCATTGCTGTGTTACAGCTACACAAGCTACAATCCCATCTCTTCACCTTCAAAATGAAAAGCACCTTTAAGATCTAGTTACTACCATGATATCTGAACACTAACTCTACTAGGTACAGTGGTCTCATTCCCATGTAACCCACAACTTCAAGTCTCAGGACAGTGAGTTACCAAGAAATTACTCAGCTGGCTAGAAAACTAAACAACCCAGTGTATCAATAAAATTGTCCCAAAGAACCAACCTTGTACAACAGAAGACTCCTCCTACAAAACAGAATAATTGTAAAGTGCCCAACATTCCCAATCCTCCGCACAGCTTGCTCTCCTTACACCCTAGAATAGCCACACTGGCAACTCGGTGCTCTGAGGAAGGATGTTCTGGTTGTATATTTCCACAAAGGATAGCTGAGCAAACGCACCCCTTCTCAAATTGCTAAGGTGGAGGAACATATTCCAGAGGACAACAGGAAAGTAGCACAGCAACTGCTCTGTAACTACTTGGCCAACCCAGCACAGAGCTCCAGACTTCAATACAGAGAAACAAAGCACACTCTAGAGGTTGCCTGAAGAATACAGCACTTACGACTTCGAGTCCCATCCTTCTTCCCGTAATGACTATAATGGTATTCTACCCACCTCCCTTAATAGTCTTGGGCTTTAATTAGAAATGATTTTTGTGTCATTAATAATGGTCTAAATTCTGATGATCCTAGAGGGACAATTACTGAACTGGTTTGTTGGCCTCTGTCCTTTAGGTAATACCACGTGTGAAGCGCCAGAAATGGCATTTTCAAGTGTCAAAAGGTCACACCTCACTGTCCCAGTTCTATTCATACAGTGTGTGGCCCTAGAATGTTAACCCAGAAAGCTTTTTGAATATATGCTCATTAAAATTCATTGACTTACGTTACAAACACCCACGTAAGTGTCACATGGAGTATTCCCTGGGCATAAACTTAGGGCTCATCCACAAGTTTAAAACACAAAGAGACTGTAGGTGCACACCCAGGCAGAGGGAAATGTCCAATCTGGGAACTTCTCCTTCAGAGCATCCAGCTGGGAAGATGTCTTGTCCTCCCCAGATAGATAGTGAGCAGCAATGGCTACAGTGACCATTCCTTCAGGCTGTTCTTCTGAGACCTGCTAAAGAAAATGAATTAGTTCTCTGAGGCCAAAATATTGAAATCAGAGTTCTTGTTAAGTACCACCTGTAAAAGTCCCACCTGCACTTCTATCCAGAACTGCCATGCAGAGGCCTGGAGTCCATGGGAGTAAAATACAAAATAGTCACCTCCTTTGCTTGTGACTGGGGTGCCATTGCCAAGAGACCACTGAGCAAGTGTTGACCCTTTGTGGGTTCGAACATAGAATGACATATGGCTTGGTCCTATAAGAGAAGAAAGAACAGTTAAATCTTTAAGAAAGCATCACAAAAAAAGCAATTAACCCACCACCCAAACCACAAGGTACTCACTACAAACCTAATGGAGGCTTGCCAGTTTGGACATTTTATGTGTAATCAACAAAGTTAAGCACAACAGAAGGGGCCAAAAAATCTCAATGAGAAAGCCTATGTTAATATTGATACTGTTGACTGCTGCATGACATTAGGAATTCGTTTAAATTCTTCGTTTATGAAGTACATTTAGAGGATTACATTAGAAAAAGCAATGACTGTTAGGAAGACTGCACAGGGCTACAAAAGTACTGAGACAATTATGAACTGTAGTGTTTAGACAGTTGATACGTAACACCTTAAAACAGTTACAAGTTTTTCCCTTTAAGCAGTACAATCAATTCAGTTCTGACCATTTAACACCAGATACTTCCTTGAAACTAACAGTGGCCGTCAAGCTAAACCTTAAAAAAAAAAAAAAAAATCCACCCCCTTGGCCTAGGTGAAGGTAAAGTCACCTCAAATTTGAGGTAACAACAAACTGAAATTTCAGAATTTCAGGGATTGGTCTCATGCTCATGCCTGTCCTGTTCCTGCTGCAAGCTTTTGTGGCAAGCAAAGGCAGGCTTAAGTTAGTCCACCCTGAATCTCGGGAAAGGACACATCCAGTTAAAGCAAAGTTTATGGGGAAATAACTTACAGAAATGTCAGTTTTCGGATGCAAAAGCTTCTATGGAGGAAATAAAGCAAAAAGGGGAAGAGTGAAAAGAAACAAAAAGGGCAGATTTATGGTCCTGCGAAGAGCAAAGCAAACTAAAACTGGAAGACGCAAAACCTATCCACACCAAAACAAGAAGCTTATCAAAGAATCTCAACTTCACAAGCACACACCTGTAAGTTCAGCAACTCGGGAGGCTAAAGCAGGAGGAGCACAAGTTCAAAGCTATCCTCGGCACTTAGCAAGGCCCTAAGCAACTTAGTGACACCCTGTCTCAAAATATAAAAAAGGCCTGGGGATGTGACTCAGTAGTTAAGCACCCCTGGGTTCAATCCCTGGTAGCAAAAAAAGAAGAATCTAAATTATGCTGACAGAAGAACTTTCTAGCCAAGAATCTTATGAACACCAATAACCACAAAAATGAAGAAAACAACAAATCTATACAGTTATTAGGGAGAAAAATGAGAACCAACACATCTCAGAACCACTAAGTAAAAAAACTAAGCCAACACTAAACTAAATGTGCTCATAAACTCCCATTTCTTTTCTAAGGCTTAGAAAAAGAAATGGAAGAAAAACAGACTAAATTACAGAATACCCAAGGCAAAACAGTCATATATAAAGAGAGCTAGCAAAAGTACTAAGAAAATAAAATGAAAAACCAAACAAGAAAGATGGAACGCAGCAGGTCAAAAAGAAGCAACATTCATGTCCACAAAGGGGGTAAAAATGGAACATAACCAACAGTCAAATCTGTAATCCAAAATTTTGGAGAAATAAAAGACCAGAATTTACACATTACAAGTTCTTACTGGTAACCTTAGAATGTCAACCCAGAATGAAAAACCTAAAAGACATAACCCAACAAAAACCATTAGTTTAAAAAAAATTTTTCAAGGCCTTCAGTAAAAAGATCGAACACCTTATTAGGGCAAAGAGAATTACACTGGCATCAAACCTCAAAAACAATACACAAAGCAATAATGGGAACAAATAATTTTTAAAAACAAAGTACGAACAAAATGCTTATGTCCACCACTTGTCCTTCAAATATCAGGGTTACAGAACACCACCAGTTTTAAACATACTGGAACATAGCACTCATGAGCCCTCTAGTTCAGAAGGCTAGAGGGTAAGCTTCATCCAACCCAGAGAGAACCACAAAAACCACAGCAGAACTTGGCATGGAGTTAATATCCAAATGTACTGCTACAGATACTGAGATGAAGGTGAAAAAGACAGATGTTACTGTAATAACCAAATTTGATATGAGTTTAACACCATTTAAAAACCAACAGATAGTAAAAACTCAAATAATAGGAGCTTAACATAAACCTTTATAAATGTGGCAAACAAAATAATTAGAGTAAGAACTTCTAATAACTATATAATTACAAGACATTGTGACAGTGGAAACCAAATGTATAATTCATAAATAAGAAATGTAAACAGACCTTTTACATCCAAAGAAAAAATTTTCAGCGTGGCTTACAAAGCCAGGCCCACTTAGTATACGCAAAAAAACATACTTAGAGATTGAGCAAGGGATAAAGGTATGAAAAAGGTATTACAAAGACAAGGGAATTTTTAACACTAAAAGTCAGATTCATAATGAAGATATGAAAATTGTGAGTATCTGCATCAAGTGACATAGCAACTCCTTTATGAAGCAAAACTATAGGAAATACTATACTAAGTGAACAATGAGGTTACAATCCAAAAATCCCATAAATTGATAATATTGTATGTCAAAATACATTTACTGCAAATAAACCTACATAAAGTAAAAAATCATGGCCATCTGCATATTGAAACACACCATAACACTTCAATATCCGTATACAAGACCTATCAGTTGAACAAAAAGAAAATGATGGTATACAAGACCCGAACAAAATGGCCAGAGGAGGAGATCTCTATCAAAATTTATATGCTGGGGCTGGTGCAGTGGCTTAGCAATTACTGTGCTTGCCTGGCTTGCATGAATATGCAAGTTCAAACCCCAGCACCACGTACACAATGAAGTGTCAGAGCAACGAAAGCCACGTGAAAAACTAAATAAAACTGATACTCTCTATCTCTCTCTCTTTAAAAAATATTTTTTAATATGCTGATAGGTACAGAACATACCGTCTCAAGTGAGCATGCAGTATTCATAAAATCAAGTATTAGGTCATGCAGGAAATCTCAAAGTTATAGAAAATTGAAATAGTACAAAAAACAATGATCATAATTCAGTTTTGACATTAACAAATTCCATCTGGACAAGAAAAGGTCTATTAAAGACTCGTGGGTAAGAGATACAAAATGAAATTACAGAAATGTTTTTAAAAACCTAGATATACATAAAATAGTGATGAGAAAAATGCACACCAATAAACATTTTTTCAGGAAAAATTCTTTTAAATATCCAGTTAAAAAGAATAACAAAGCAAAGCATAAGGAAGTAAATATGATAAAAACAAATCATTAAAATGGAGCAGAAAACAAAAACAGAGTTTTAAAAGTCAAAACACCTGCTTTTTGCATGTTTTTTTTTTCTTTTTGTGGTCCTAGAGATTGAACAATCTCCAGTTATGAGCTATATGCCCAGCCTAAAAAACTTGGTTTTTTTTTTAATTAACAAGGTAAGACAGCCACTACCTAAACTTACAGAAAAAGCACAAATATACAAAAAGATAACAAAGTAACCAAAAAAAAACTTTAAATCACACACACTACTTTTCAAGCCTCTATACTAACAAAGTTTCAATACTCCATAAATTGTTCCAAGGCATTGAAAATAAAGGAAAATTTACCAATTTTTTTATAATGTCTAACACTGACACCTAAATATTGATTGTACAAAAATAAAGGAAAATTTACCAATTTTTTTATAATGTCTAACACACCTAAATATTGATTGTACAAAGAAAAATATAGATCAGTATCACTCCTGAGTATTCACTCAAACTTTCTAAAGAAAGTAAGAAAACTTTAGCAAAGAAAATCCAGTATCATTAAAATAACATCATGACCTTGTGGAATTCACCATCTTAAAAGATACAAGGGAAGAAAAATACCATGGTTACCTTCAAAGATGCTAAAGCTTTTCACAAAATTAAACACCCCCATTCCCAATTCTAAAAATTCAAGAAACTGACAACTGATGCTTGCTGAATGTGCTAAATATGTTGTAAGCCAATCCTAACACCGTATCTTACGTACATATAGGAAAACACTAGAGACCTCTGCCCCATTAGCAGTACCAAGGCAAGGATGCTAATTATACAAATGTTTGACACTATGCTAGAATTATTAGATAACTGGTTCATTAGAGGCATAAGCACTGGTACAGAAGAAATAGAATTATATTTGCAGGTGATATATAGTGATCAATAAACCCCGAGGTTTATTTTTTGTATGACCCACAGGCTAAAAATGGCTTTTACATTTTTAAAAGGCAACTAACAAAAATCTGCGAAAGATACATAGGGCAAAGCCTAAAATATTTGCTATCTGGCCCTTTAAAAAAGAAAAAAAGTTTGACAATTCCTAGTACACCTGGAGAATCCTAGGATATTAATGATTTAAACTAGCACAAAATATAAGAGTTAGCTGAGGTGGAAGGATATAAACCTGACAGAAAAAAACTGCCTTCATAACTACAAAAAACAATCAGAGGACATAATGGTAGAGAAAAGCCCCAATTACAAAACCAACAAAATCGAGATGAGGAAGACTTTAAAACTTTCCTGTAAGATATAAAAACATCTGAATAAAGGACAAGTCACTTCCAGTTTATGGACAGTATGATTCAATATTATGTCTGCTATCCTAAAGTTCATTTTAAATTATCATGGACTCCAAAAAATACCAATAAGTAAAATGTCTTGTGTTGGAGTTAGAGAAGTTATTATTAAAGTTGAAATAGCATGGAAAATAACGCTGGTGGACTACAAATGAGTTTAACTCTTCTAATCATTAAGGCACCTATAATTAAAAGTGTGAAAAATGGTGCACAACCAGATCCACACAACCACAGTCAAACAACTTTGGACAAGGGTACTAAAGGAATTCAATGGGGAAAGTATTTCCAACAAATGGTGCTAGGACAACTGGATATCCAGAGAAAAGCATACATAAAAATTAAAAGGCCTAAACGTAAACGCTAAAGCCATAAAGCTTCTAGAAGAAAAAAGTCAATATCTTTGTGACCTCTGGGTAGTCATGGATTTTTTTTTTTTAAGAGAAACCCTGGTAAATTAGGCTTTATAAATTTTTAAATTTCTGTACTTCAAAAGGCAACATTAATAAAATGAGTAAGAAAATCTTCACAACATGTACCTCATGAAGGATTTTTATCTAGAAAATACAAGTCAATAAGCAACCTAATAATATCAGAAAAATGCATGACACACCCCCACTAGAATTGATAAAATGAAAAAGAATGCGAACAACTAGAAATTTCATATATTACTAGTGGGAGTGAAATATAGAACAACCTTTAAAAGGTAAACGTCTACCTTATGAACTCAGAGATTCTACTCCTACATTTTTATCCAAATGAAATGGAATACCTGTTCCCAAAAAAGCTGTATACAAGAATGTTCATAACACCAAACTGGAAACAATCCAAGTGTCCATCAACAGGGGAATAAACTATGAAATCTTTGTACAATAACCACTACTCAGTAATAAAAAGGGGAAACAACACTGATAAACATAGCTGAATCTCAAGAACCCAAATCCAGAAAAGTACGCACTGGATGATTCCATTTATTTAAAGTTCAAGAACAGGCCAAACGAAGCTGTGAATGTAAAAATCACAAGAGTTGTTATTGAGGGTCAGGGAGAGTGACTGGAAACATGCATTAAAGGAACATTCTAGGCAATGGAAATGTTTTGTATCTTCATCGGAATGAGGTTTCAAGAGTAAATGTATGCTTTTACCAAAACAAATATAACTGGATAAGATCTTCACATTTCATTGTATGTAAATTAGGTCTTAAAAATATATATAAATAAAGGAGGGAAAAGTTATATTTAAAAATACTTTCCAGGGGCTGGAGTGGTGGCTCGGCGGTTATGGTGCTTGCCTGGCATGTGAGAGTCCACGAGTTCAAACCCTAGCACCACGTTCATAACGAAGTGTCCAGGGAATGAAAGTCACATGTAAAACTAAATAAAGATTGCTTCTCTCTTTCTCTCTCACTGTCCCCTCTATCTTAAAAAAAAAAAAAAGAAAATACTTTCCAATCATGAAAATTTTAGGCAACTTTTTATTATTGGTTCTTTTTAGTTATACATCAACACAGCAACTTTCTACAATGTGCGTGGTTCTCGGTAAAGAAAGTAGAGAGCAGGGTTCGGGATGTAGTTCAGTGGTAAAGTGCTTGCCTAACATGAGTGAGGCCCTGGTATCAACAACCAGCCCTGCAAGTTAAAGTAGAATAGAAACTACAGAGTAAACAGCTATACAAGTAATCCTAGAAAAACAAAACCAACTGACTATGTACAGAAGGTGGGTATTTATTTTAAGGAATTTTCTCACTTGAATATGGAGGCCGGCAGGTCCTGAATTTACAGGGTAGGCCAGCAGGGCAAACCCAGGAAAACGCTGCAGCATGAGTGCAAAGCCAGTCTGCTGGCAGAATTCCCTGGTAGTGATTTGAGGCTTTCATTGATTAGATGAGGTCTTTCCACATTATGAAACTCAATCTGCTTGACTCTAAGTCTATTGATCTACATATTAATCTTATCAAAAATATATATTTATTTACAGAAATATCTAGAACAGCTTCAACCAAATCTCAGGGTACTGACACATAAAGTTGTCATACTTTCCAAAGATAAGCCATTAGAAAGGGAAATTATCAATCTTGGTTTGCTCGGCACTACATAGAGAAAGGCACAGTAAATAGGTGAAGATAAAAATTTTCTCATTTTTCTTATTTTAATCTGAGATCTGTTCAAGATAACAGTGGCAACAACATATCTGATTATGTTTAAATAAAGCTTACATTTAGATGACAAAATGATACAGGGGACATACAGAGGAATTAGGATTATTTTATAATTATTAAATACTCATACTACCCCTGACATAGTAGACTGTTATTTGAAGTAGCTTGGATTTAACTGTAAATGTGCATGGCAAATGCTAGGGGACAACTACTAAAAGAAGTTTAAAAAGAAGTATAACTGATGATATGCTAAGAAAAGAAAGAAAATGAAATCATATAAAATGCTCAATTAAAACTACATACGGCAGGGGCATGAACAGTGGCTCAGTGGTTACAGCACTTGCCTGGCATGTGCGAGAACATGGGTTAGAACCCCAGCACCACATACACACAAGGTGTCAGAGCTACGAAAGCCACATGAAAAACTAAGTAAAATTGACTCTCACTGTCCTTCTCAAAAAAAAAAAAAAAAAAAAAAAAAAAAAAAAAAAAAAAAAAAAAAAAAAAAAAAAAAAAGAAAAAAAAAAAAAAAAAAAAAA
>PVKS010009044.1:0-34434 GCA_004027875.1 Aplodontia rufa | reverse complement strand
AAAAGAAACACACTTAAAATATAAAGACAAATAGATTAAAAGTAAACAGGTAAGAAAAATATACAATGCTAACTTATCAAAAAGCTGCAGAGCTACATTAATTTTAGACAAAGCAGACTTGAGAGCATGGAAAAGTATCAGGGATAAACAAAGCATTACATAATGATAAAGAGTTCTAGAAGAAAACTTAACTTTTTTTTTTAAAGAGAGAGGGAAAATGAGAGAGACAGAGAAAGAGAGAAACAACTTTATTTAGTTTTTCATGTGGCCTTCATTGCTCCAACACTTAGTTGTGTACGTGGTGCTGGGGTTTGAACCCAGGTCCTCGCGCTTGCCAGGCAAGCGATGAAACCACTGAGCCACCGCTCCAGCCCCGAAAACTTAATTCTTAATGTGTATGCACCTAACAATAGCATCAAAATAGGTGAGACAAAAACTCAAAATTGGTAAGATATAGTTGAACTGAACAATATTAGCAATCACATAGATTTAACTGACATTCATACAATAGTCACCCAACAGCAGTAGTATACACATTCTTTCAAAGCTCACGGTTCCACATCCTCACTGTGTAACACACCTTAGCAAATTCAGAACAGAAATCATGCAAAGTATGCTCTCAAATCACAAACTATAAATCCTATCAGAAAATAGCTGGAAAATCCTGAACTATTTGGAAATTAACATTTCTAAATAGCCAATGAGTCAATAAAAGCTGTCTCAAGGGCTGGGATATAGCTGTGTTAGAGCACCACTAGGCTTAAGGGGAAAATATATGTGAAACGTATTTAAAAATTTAAGAAGTGAAGGAGAGAAGAAAAAACTCATCTGACTTACCTACTGCTTCAAAGGTCAACTTTATAGAATCCCAAGGTGTCTGTTCTTTGGATATAAGTCTGAAATGAGCAGGATTTCTTGGAGAAACTTCTGGGGCAGGAAGATACCAGTTTTTCCTAATTGGAAAGGTAGTAATTGGCATGCCTTACTAGTTGACAGTTTCTATAACTCATGAAAATGTTCATAATATATATTGTTAGGTACGAAAGTAAAAACTGAAGGATATAGTAAATGACATCAACTCCTCTGAAACCTAGATTATTCTATAATAAAAGTTTCCCAAATTTAAGAACAAAGGAATTAACTAGCTAATCTTGAATCCACAATACATCCTATTTCTTCTCACCCTATCTTTCACTACCAAACCATAAAAACTTCCCAGAAATAAAACCATCTGAGATTTATGCTTTACTGCTTACTATTATATTAATTAGGAGGGTTAGTCACCCCTTCTAACAACTCAGATTTCTAGAGGACTTTCTAAATTTGAAAAAACAAAAGCACTCTTCTGAGTGCTTTAGCCCACTAAAGAAACAGGGTTTATTTTTGTTTTGTTTTAAAGAGAGAGTGAGAAAGAGAGAGAATCAGTTTTATTTAGTTTTTCATCTGGCCTTTGTTTCTCTAACACTTAGTTGTGCGTGTGTGGTGCTAGGGGGCTTTGAACTCGGGTCCTCATGCTTGCCAGGTAAGCGTAACAACCACCGAACCACCCCACTCCAGCCCAAAACACAAGTTTTATGGTGACAGAAAAATAGTAGAAACAGCACTTGTCTTGAGGATTAAGGATAACAGTTTATGTAACAGAGTACAGATATAGTGATAGGATTAACCCCCTACTTAAGCACAGAAATAATGAACCAACCTGATCAAAAAGTGCACTGGAAGATACCATGGGAACCCACAAAGGGGGGCATTCTCCTCACAGTGAGCCCGGATAGTATCATTGATCTCAGGAACATGAGGTGTTATGTGAGACATTCCAGTATAATCAAATCCATTAATCCATATTCCAGAGTCTCTTTTAACTATGTTTCCTTCCAAGTCATGAAATGTTCTAGTCATATGCTAAAAAAGAATAAGACTTATGAGAAAACTTAACTAGTTCACCAACATTCCCACTCCAAATTAATAGGGTATGACTCTACCAAGAAATGATGTAGGTATATGTGGAGAAAAAAAGCGGGGGAGAGGTAGGAGCACTCAGGCACTCATGGTTACTAAGTTACTGCTATTGTTTTGTTTTGTTTTTTTACTGGATGATGGATATTTACATGATTTTTCTTGTATCTTACAAATACATACATTTATATATTTAAATTTTATATTAAAAAATAAGTTTTAGATGGGCACACTGGTGCATGTCTGTAGGCCCAGAGCTACCAAGGAAGCTGAGTTGGAAGATCATTTGGCCCCAGGAATTCAAGACCAGTCTGGGCTGAGATCCATTCTTGAAAAACAAAACAATAAACAAAAATTATTTTAACACCTATTTCTGATTTAAAAGACATGAATGTTAGAACTCCTTTTAGAAAAGAAATTTTTTTATTTTTTATTTATTTATTTTATTGGATCTAGAGATACAATTGAGGGGGAAACATTATCAAACATTCAAGAACCAATGTATACATACTTAGTTACCCAGGGCTAATGCCATATCATGGATGCCCAGCTTGGGTCCCCCTTGTTGCTGTTTCCCCCAGAAGAACTCCTGAGTTAAATGGATATCTCGTGGAGGGCAGAGATCTCCTTCTGAGATGATTCCCCCAATTCCCACCCTCCAGTCTCCTAGGAGTTCTTCCTACACCCTCCCTCGCCTTTAGAAAGGAATTTGAAACAAATCATCCTAAGCATATACACATCCACACTCATTTCCCCTTCAGTCACATGAAGCTAATTCATGCAAAAAGAAAATTAAGAATCATAGCTCAAACGCTAGTTGACAAGCCTAATAGATTTTTATAAAAAGGCACCATTCTCCATTTGGAATACCTCTCCTAATAGAAGAAATCAGCCTGAAGGATATGAAATAGAAAAGAAAAAAGGTTGCATAGTGCAGAGGGTGAAGCTGCAGCTAATGAGTCAAATTACTCATTGACTATAAGTAAGTTTCACTGAAACTGCCACACTCACTAGAGTTTACGTGTAGTCTATTGTTGCTTTTGTTCTATAAAACAGATTAGTTGCAGAGACTGTGCAGGCCTTAAGTTATTTATTACTGGCCTCTCAGGAAAAGAAAACCCCAAAACAAATCACAGCAGAACTTTTTAAAAATAAAAACCTAGTTTTTTCTAAATACTACTGACATAATTATAAAAATAAACATGTCACTGAAAACCACAGTGAACCTCCTAAAAATTATCTGTTCTTCACTAAAGGTTTTGCAAATTGCAAAACTCATATACGTATCAATGTGTCCTTCAGGACTACCAACAAGGAATATTTGGTTCCTTTTTAAAATGTCCTCTCTAACTTCAAGTATTTTTAATTTTTCCAGTCCTTGAGTAACTCCAGGTATGACTCCTTAGGCATTCTGTTGGGTCACTGCATAACCTCTAAGGCAGGTGACTATAAATGAAGCTACATCCTTATAGCACCAGCTCTAAAAAGTTTGGAGAAAAACCTAAAATCTAAATAAAAAACATGGGGCTGGAGCAGTGGCTCAGGGGTACAGCACTGGCCTGGCATACGCAGGGACCCAGGTTCAAGCCCCAGCACCGCATATGCAACTGAGTGTCAGAGGGACAAAAACCAGATGAAAAAATAAAATTTATATTCTTCTCTCTCTTTCTCTCTCTTTAGAGGTGAAGAAAGAACATTCTAGCTGGGTGCCATGGCACACACTCGTAATCCCACCAACTCAGGAGGCTGAGACAGGAGGATCAGTAGTTCAAAGCCAGCCTCAGCAACTTAGCAAGGGCCTAAGCAATTTGGCAAGACCCTGTCTCAAAATAAAATATAAAAAAGGCTGGGGAGGTAGCTCAGTGGTTAAATACCCCAGGGTTCAATCCCTGGTACAAAAAAAAAAGAACATTCTAAATCTCAGTTTAATAAACCCTACTATATTTTCATCATTACATATTACTTTGAATGTTATTTAACCTCAATTTTACTAGCAATTTTGCAATTTTTAAATATCTATTTTTTTGTTAATACTTTAGAGTTTTACTCAGACTATAGACATATTTGCAATCTGAATTTCTTTTTTTTTTTAGAGAAACAACTTTATTTAGTTTTTCACATGGCCTTAGTTGCTCCAACAATCAGTTGTGTATGTGGTGCTGGGGTTTGAACCTGGGTCCTCGTGCTTGCCAGGCAAGCACCGAAACCACTGAGCTACCACTCCAGCCCTGCAATCTGAATTTCTAAAAAGTTCATTTTTCTCTATTAATATGTTTCCAAATGAGTAGTTTTACAATTTGAACAGTAATAAAAACAACAAGCAAGCATTTACAATTCTACCTCTTGGGAAAATACATCTAGCTAATAAGAATGCCCCCTGATGGTCAGTCTTTTCCTCACTGCCACACACACAAAAAAGTTGAGAACAACTAAATTAGGTCAAGAGTAGAAAAGTCAGTTGAGTTTCCAGTTCCCTGGTGAAGCTCAAAACACACAAAGTGAATTTCCTCTCAAATCTCACATCACCCATGCAAACTGCTCTTACCTGAAGAAATACTCTTTTTGGCTTTGGATTAGCAGGATTGGAGCTATATGGGAAAAAAGTTCCACTGCAAACAAGGAGGAATGTAACTGCACATACCACAGTTAGAGTTAGCATGGTCTTTTTTGTGCTTCTTACAAGGTAAATGAAGTTAATCTAAAACACAAAAACAAAAAAATTACAAATTCTTATCACTGGCCGAAAGGTGTTTTTAACTGACTTTATTTTGTAACAGGTATAATCTAACAGAAAATGAAGAAAATTTATTTATGTGATAACACACCCTAATACATAATAAACAAAGCACTAATTCTAGGGAATTCTATCACAAGTAAGAGCCTAGAAAACGACAGACTAACCAGGACAGTGCCTTTGGACAAGTAACTGAAAAGCAACAGGAAAAAGAAGTTTGAGTAGGGTTCCTGGGCTCAATCAAGCAAAGTGATTATAGATCCATCAACAGCCAAGCCGGTAGTTTATTTCTGATTCTATTAATGACCTGCAATAGTTAACACTGCACTGCAGATACCACTAAAGTGTACCAAATGTTACCGTATCAAGGCTTTCATAAAATTACCAAAGACAAGCTTTTATTTTTAAATTTTTTTAGTTGTGGATGAACAGAATACCTTTTTTTTTTTTAATGTGGTGCTAAGGATCCAACCCAGCACCTCATAAGTACTAGTTAAGTGCTCTACCACTAAGCTATAACCCAAACCCCAAAGACGAGCTTTTTAGGCTTAAGTAGATATATTTCAATAAAACTCAAATTCCACCCATAATGCTTTCATAATGTAACGAAGAGCTGAATCCACATAAACTAGTATTTAGAGGTACCTTCAGGCCTATGCCTGTAGACTTGCATTTGGGGAAAAAATGCATAACAAAGCATTACTGTCTCTGTGTATTTCAACATAATCAAAACAATTCTGAACTTGGGCAGTAAAAGTGAATGGCTTAGTCACAAGGCTGGCATCCATAAAGTATCAAACAACTTAGCTTTTTCATTATAATCAAATCAATGAATTAAAGCTACAGAAAACACAAAGACTCAGATATGTCCACATTTCCCTCAGGGATCTGAAGTGGTCCCAAAAACACCTGGAAAAAATAATAATCAAAACCCAACTCCCACTTTTGCCCTTGCATCTCACTGCCCAACTCCAGGTTCAATAAGTTGGGAAAAACATGAATGCAAAAATATTTTTGTTGAGATGAAACTTAAAAATTAAGGCTAGGCAAGGTGAAACATGCCTGTAGTCCCAGTGACTCAAGAGGCTGAGACATGAAGACCACAAGTCTGAAGTCAGCCTCAGTAATTTAGACCCTATTTCAAAATTCAGAATTAAAAGGGCTCAGTGGTAGAACACTCCTTGAGTTCCATGCCCAATACTAGGGTGGGGGGAAAAAAAAAAGAAAAATCTTTGTGATCAATTTAATTCAAATATTTGGGGCTGGAGGTTTGGCTTGGTATTATATAGAGCTTGCCCCGCATGCATGAGGATTAGGAGTCAATCTCCTGTACTGCCAAAAAAAAAAAGTTTGAAAAAATAACTAGTAAGCAAATATTCATAGTTTACTATGCAAAGTTAAAGAACTTTCATCTTTTTAGTGTTCCAATCCCCCATTCGGGGTCATTTCCAATAAAATGACCATTCCGAGGTAAATGGTCTTATGTTCATATTCTGTGAGTATAGAAATAAGACAAAGCACCTGACATTTAAAGCAGTGAGCCAGCAAAACACAATCTGTAACCCTGTCTGTTCCACTACCTCCTGAATCACAATACATAACATGCAATTCCTTAGGAAGTGTCAAATATCCTTCCAATGAGTTTCCCTCTGTTGCCCTCTATTGGAGCACTGGTAAGTTTAGGCATAGAGAATCTCTTAGGTCAAAGAAAAACCACTCCCTGTTACAATACTGTGGTTTCTACCGTTCTAGGGTCAGCTACTACCAGAGTAGTACTAAATCCTCGTTTTAAGCTACCATTTCTATTCAAGTTCTCTCTTCTCCAAATCACAAGGTTCATCTTCTATCTGCTTCCCATCTACTAGAAGAGGTCTGGTCATGACAATGGAATGGCAATCACAGAACAAGGAAGAAGGAGGAGGAGGGAAATGAGATAAAGTAACAATGTGCTTGGATTTCATCAACTTTATAATTCTGTCTTAAACACTGTATCCTATGTCAGTTTAGTTTCTTAAACAAGTACAAAATGAAAGGCAAAACAGCATAAGGACTCTGAAATGCCCAGTGTGTGCTAATGCCCCTGAGTTGTTTCTAAGTCTCCTTCTTATTCCATTCATACAGGCAGTCCTATTTCAGCTCTCATCCAATCAATATAACCACAGTGGCCCGGCAAAGCATAACCACAGGAAATCTGTTAAACAATTACTTGACAGGAATTTAATTGCTTTTAAAAATATATCTTTTCTGAAGTAATCACTGTGGTTCAATTCTTCATTATCCAAGAATAATAATTTCTCTATTAATAAACCACTATCAGAAAAAAAAAAAAAAAAGCTGGGTGTAGTGGCAAATATCTGTAATCCCAGGTGACTCAGGAAGGCAAGTTTACGGCCACCCTCAGCAACTCAGCAAGGCCCTAAGAAATTTAGCAAGATTCTGACTCAAAATAAAAAATTAAAATAAAAAGGGCTAGGGATGCAGTGCAGTGGTAAAGCACCCCTGGGTTCAATCCCTAGCACCAAAATAATAAAACATAACAACAACAACAATAAAAAAGCCACTATTATTACTACTGCTGCATATAAACAAGAAAATGATATCCCATGGCAAAAAGCAGCAAGGCCATTTCACATTACAATGAAAACCAAATTTTCTTTCTTCTGGTTTCCAACTTTTCCATGTTTGGGGGATACTTTCAATCTCCACAATGAGTTTACAGAATTCATTTTGTCTCCTTCCATATGACCAATAGAAAGGAATTCAATGTCCCAAATTTGGCTCATCTTTATAGGTACCAAGAGTTTCCATTCATTCAGTATAATAAATGCACTAAAGGGGTCCAGTTCATAACTTAGCTGACATCAGATCAGAATCTCATCTATATGTGACAAAACTCTACTATTCCATTTAATCCTTAAAACAGTAAACCTATCTATTAACAAACAGAGGATTTAAGGGTTAATGATAAAACCAAACGAATTAAACTCTGCAGGCTACAAAGAATATTTGAGAACTTTCCAACCATCCCAACAAACATCAGTAGGGAATTATTTATTATTTTAAAGGTAGAATTGGATTACTTTTAGAATAGAACAGATCTCAAACAATAATGTGCATAAGAATTACTCTATAGGGATACATATGCAAAACCACATATGCAGCCATCTACTGGCCACTTAAGGGACTTCTTCTGTAGACAATGAAGATCATGGGTGTAAGCCCCTTACCTCCTCAGGTCTTCAGAATCTAATTTTCACCAAAAGATACCTCTTACTGTGACAGTGTGAAAAAGTTATCATCTCCATGAAGTAATGAGCCTTCACAAAATCATAATTCCTTTTTCTATTTGGTCCCCTACCCTCGAACCTCAAATCTCGGCATTCCTATGGAACTAGTAGGAGTTCCGATTAAAAGGACCACAAAACATAGATCTGCCTTCTAGTCTAGAGAGGCTCAGTCTGAGTCCTGTAGGTGTGGATGCCATGTCATAGGTAATCACCTTTACATTTCTATCTTAAATGCTGCATCCTATGTCACATTAGGTTCTTAACTGGGTATAAATAAAATGAAGAGGAGCATAAGAAGACTCTGAAATGTTCACTGTGTGTCCTGCCCAGAGTAAAAGTAAGAATTCTTCCTGGGAAGCTCAGTCTTAAACTCAGCATCAATGTCTTTTTTTTCCCTCTGGAGAGTCCCAAAGGAAGACAAAGAAGAACAGCAAAGACAAGACTCTGACTACTAGGGCAGGACACTGATATAGCAAAAATGAAGACTGAAAAGATCTGTGATACTCTGCATTACCTGGTAAACAAAGGTATGTTTGAGTATTCTAACTGTGTATCACCCAAGAAGACTGACTGAATTAATGAATTTTGACCTGCTGGAAAAACGGTAGTAGGATGGTAATGAGAAAAGCCTCACCGGAATTAGTTTTCCTTCACTAGATCTAACAGCACTAATGAAACTACCATGTATTCAAAAACATTTGTCTCCAACTAGTATATTCAAAACACATTATTAAGAACAATTCGAAAAGTTCACCTCCAGGCAATTTCTAACAATGCTCACTTTGCACACAATCTACAAATTCACATTCAGGTAGTTTGAAAGTTTGAAAGTGTGTGTGAGTGAGAGAGAGAGACAGACACAGATGGTGGTGGTATTAGGAATTGAACCCAGGGGCCCTGAACCCATGGTCTCACTAAGTTGTCGAAGCTGGCCTCGACATAAAAGTCCATAAAATGCATAGCCATTCACCATTTCTTTTGCATAAGACTTCCTCAAAGTATGAGGAACAATCTAATATAGCTAAACTTATCACATATTCATATAAAAAATAAAGAAGAAACACATTTTTTTTCTTACAAAATAGGAAGAGAGAATCATGGTACAACCAGCCAAAATGGATGCCAGCACAACATCAGGCGGGATTTCCGAACCACTTCTCCCAAGGATAGGTGTAAACATCTCAAATACTGCCCAGATGAGGTACAATGCATAAAGATAAGGAATAAACATCCCCAAAAAATAAAGGGCAATAAATTTTCCTTGGGCACCTAGGGGAAAAAGAAAACAAAATTATCTATGATATTCTACAATGAGATGCAGATTTTTATAGTAACAGTCTGTCTTGGTACCTAACAGAAATTAGGTAAGCTGTGACTCTTACCCTTTAGGTACATATTATCTACTGAGATAAGACACTTTTGCGTAGAATAAAATACACATAAGTACTTAAATACACAAGTAACATTAGTATGTATTCATAAACATGAGAATGAGTTGGGGTATAAGGTATAAAATTAAAATTTCCATGGTATAAAATTTTTAAAAGACAGTAACAATTTGGAAAACCTATTCAAGTAAGACAAAAAAAAAGGAGAAGACAAAAAAAAAAAGAGTCCCTGGAAGCTTTATATATATTTTAAGGTATTTTCCCATGTGTATCAAAACTAAAAATACCCTACCATGCTGTTTAAAGTCCTTGTGCACGCAAAGCTTTGTGAGCAATGGAAATGCTACCCAGACCGCACTAATGAATGCAGAGCAAAGTCCTTGATATGTGAGAGTTACGAGAAAACCACAATGCACAAACAATGAGATGTCAAAAAACACTTCTCCCAGATACTGGTCACTGGCATTCTGAAAGAAAAAAAATAAGTAGTCTCATTCATGTGTTATTTAAAACGATCTTTTATTGTAATACAACTTCCACTGCTCAGGAAAGCTACATTTTGTTTTAAGTAGGTTCTACCCTTTAAACTGACAAAGCTCCCGCATACTCAAAGTAATAAAGAATATTGCTGCATAGGAAAGGGCAATTTAACAAGATGTAGTGAAAACAATACCACTCCTTGTACCTAATCTGTGCTTTTCTTCCACCAGGCATATAAAACCTCTGGAAATGTTCTAAAATTAAAGAAAGAAATCTGCAAACACCTATTTTTATAAGCTTTTCCTGTTCTTACAACTTCCAAAGACTATTTCAGGCAAACTAGAGAAATGACCTACAAAGGAACATTATCAACTGTTACAGCATCACCAACAGCACACCTGGAAAACTGCATGCCCTCTGAAGCAATAGCCATTTAGGGTTTGGCTTCATTTTCCTGAGTCTTTTCTATCTCCAACTTTTCACTTTTGCCCCCTTCTTGTATATCTGGTGCTTTCACATTAAAAAATTTGAGCTATATATTTTAGAGACTTGAAGTTCAACGACTCCTCTGCAGCACCTTGTACTCTTCAGAAGAAAGCTGCCTTATGAACTTAATATTTTAAAGTGAGTGCAAAAGGAATTGTTAATGCAGACATTAGTTATATAATTTCAGTGCATAAAAACCAAAATGGAAATAAGTACCTTTAAGTTTCTCTTTGCCTTTTCATTTCTATTTATCCTACAGAATGTCTGTTTTATGGGACCCTACTTCAAGAGCTCAAGATTTCCTGTCATGTTTTCCAAAGAAGTTAAGATTCAGTTGACAAACTCCCTCTTTCACAGGAAAGACAGGCTGTTTGCCATTAAATACTTAGGTGTTCAACAAGGTGTTGACCAAGAGGTTTGGTATTTTAAAAGAAGAAAATGATTCTTAGAATTCAGTTTGAAACTAAATGGCACTTACATATTAAAAATCAAAGGGCAAGGGCTGGAGCCGTGGCTCTTCGGTTACGGTGCTTGCCGGGCATGTGTGAGTATACAAGTTCAAACCCCAGCAGCACGTACGCAATCAAAGTCTCGGAGCAACAAAGGACACATGAAAAATAAATAAAATTAATTCTTTCTCTCTCTCTCACTGTCCTTAAAAAAAAAAAAAATCAAAGGGCTAAGCAATGGAAACTGAGATAATTGAAAATGTTTCCTAGTAAGTGCCTGAACTATACCAAAAATAAAACAGATATCCCTCAAATCTATTTTCATCATTACCTTTATTTGTTGCTCCCACTCCTGCCCTATTTCAACCCACTATATACACTGTTACTGGAATTTTTTACTAAATCACAAAACCTTTCTGTCCTAAGAAAATATTAATGGTGGTCGCACTGATTTTTAGGGTCATGCTCCAATGTCACCCTGGCCAACTTTTCAGTTATTATGCTGTTATCTTCTCTCTACCACACTGGACTTTTTACTGTGACCCAAGTTATCATGGATATCACCACCTTTGTGTGTTCATCATCCTGTTCTCTATCTAGTAAGTTCTACTCATGCTTCAAAAGCCTCATTCAAACATCACCAGCTCCTTCATGGAGCTTTCCTTAGTTTCACAAGCAAAATCCATCATTCCTCTCTATAGGTATGTGTCACTATTTTACTTTGTCCTACAATGTACTGCAATTACTGTAGTCCCTACCTATTTCCAAATGCAATTTTGAGCTCTTCAAAGAAAAACATCATATGATCATAAATCTCCACATCACCAGGCAGCAGCATGATACCACGCCCACTGAGTGCTTAAAAAATATTTGTGAAATGAAAATAAAACACATTACCCCTTTCATTGTGTATTCTGTCCAAAATATTATGATCAGACTATTGAAATTAGCGAAAGTAAAAGGATTCTTTTTTTCTTTCTTTCTTTTGTTTTTTCAGGGCTGAGGACAGAACTCGGGGCCTTGCACATGATAGGCAAGTACTCTGCCACTGAGCTAAATCCCCAACCCCTAAAAGGATTCTTAACTAAGCATTTCTATCCCACTCTTGTCCCAACCAATATTCAACCGCCTTCTGGTTATATGCTGCTGGACTGAGAATAAGCATGGGAAACTAAGCCCCACGGTGTGATTCTAATGGAAACCGAAGCCACTAAGATAAAAGCATGAGCTCAACTGTAAGCAGATGGCTAACCTCAAAGAACCTTTCTTCACCAGAGCCTGCGAACATCGAAGGGTTCCTCAGACCATCTCACAACATTTACTGAAATTAAAGCCAAAGCTCAAAACTGAGACATCCTATTGGAAGGATGCCAGAGGCTGGTTTACCACTCTTACGTATCTCCATTCTAATCCTCTATCAAGGCAAACTGAAGAAAAAAAAAAACAGGTATATACGGGTGGTCTTAAAAATAAGGGAGCTAAGATTTTTCTCTTAGAAAATCGGAAAGCATGACTCTCACTGAACTTCATTTTTAGTCACGTTATTTCATGATCTTCATTCCCATTTTACCAAGTTTATACAGTTGAAACCATAACAATATGACAATATTCTCTAAAAATCAGTATAGATCATTTGGAACCTTATTTCCCTTCCCACTTTTCCCTTAGTAATGGGTCTTTAACTCTTTAACACATACATGCATGCTGTCAAAATTTACATCAACACAGGGGGAAAAAAAAGTGAAGGAAAACTGAAGAGAAAACTTTTAGTGCAACATTCTTTTAGGTAACAGTAATTGCTGTGTGTTAATGCTGTACGTCAGACACTGCCTTAGCACAGGGAATATAGCAATGAATAAAACAAACTTCTGCCCCCATGAATCTTATATCCCAGTAGAAAATAGGGATACCCAAACAACATACATAACTGGGGGAACCCAGAGCAGGTTGGTGGATATGAGAGCACAGTTACAAAAACTGCAGCAAATGAAGCAGAGGCAGAGGGCTGTGCACACAAGTCTTGTTAGCACCATCCTCAACACTTGTTCTCAGCACAGCTTTATAACCTCACCTGAATTCTGTAACACAACCCAGAATAAAAACCTCCTAACAAGTTAACGCAGTTGTGGAAGCATTTTCTATAACCATGCTGAACAATTTCTGATAGCTCAATAGACCAAACACAAGGAATCCCGCTTGGGTTCATCTTCTATTCCTGAAAGCAGCAAAAAAGAAACCGATAAATACGCCTAACACTTACCACATAATAAAATCTTTTCGCAAGAGTATGTATGAATATTATTTTGGCTACAGCTGCAGTTCCATACAGACAAACAGAGACATAGAAGTGGTTATACCATGAAAGAGACTGTCCAATAAGAGAGATGAACACTGCTATAATGAGAACTGTAATAAGGCTAGTGAACCAGCTAATGAGAGTGATGCCGAGTCCACACAAGAAGTCTTTCATGTAGTTAACACCTAGTGAAGAGAAAAAAAAAAAAAATGAGGTCACTATCTTCATCAAATCAATTACATAACCGGTTAGCAAAATTAAATGAGCAAATATTTTTAAAAATTCACCACACCATAACTGAAAATTACTGGAATGTCTAGTGTTAAGGACACTTAAGCACTAGAACTGGGAAAGGATCACAGAATGTTTTTCAAGGAACACTTCTGAGAGTCTGTCAATAAATCAAATGTCTTCTACATTCAGATATATCCTTACTAGGGAAGTACGTTGTTTTAATGTTTATCACCTTTAGGGATGGCTTTGTGTACTAAAATATTAGCCAGGATGGAATGTAAAGTTCCATATAATATTTTGCTAAAAGAAGGTAATACAGGAATTAGCATAGGAAAATAGCTAGTAATAAAGAATTACTTAGGACTGGAACAGTGACTCATTGGTTGGAGCCTTTGCTGGCATGCACGAGGACCTGGGTTCAAACCCCAGCACCACCACATGCACAACTAAGTGTCAGAGAAACAAACACCAGATGAAAAAATAAAGTGATTCTCTCTCTCTCCTTCCCTCCCTCTCACACTTCATTTTCCCTCTCTTTAAAAAAAATAATTATTTAAATAGTTGCTAAATATTTTATTTTGTAACAGGACATAACAATCAATTTAACATTGATTTAGGAATCTCTTCCAATATAAATCAAGCATTATTTTCTTAAGATTTTTAATGTCATGGAAAGATATAAGCACACTGACTAATAAAACTTAAAGCAAATTCCACAACAGTGCCAGTATTTGCAGTTTTAAGAGGAAAATACTTACTCTTACATTTGGGTTGCAACAATTTTTTGCCCAGGTAGAAGGCAACAGCCACTACCACCATGTAGTTTATTATCGAGCCAACACGAGAGGGGTAGGCAATGACAAACAGGCCAAGTACATCAAAGAAGACCATGTTTCCATGTTGATACTCAGAAGAAGAAGGCAGCGTATCAGATGTAGCTAGATATTTAAGAACTGCTAAAATGTTGTCACCTGTTAGTAAAGAAAGATAACAAAGTTGAATCAACTATTTGAATGTGATTTATGTGTACAACTATGTAAATCAAAAATTAGTTTTCTGTTATTTGAACAAAGAAATACCTGGAAGCCTGGCTCAGTGGTGTATGCCCTATAATCCCAACAACTCAGGAGGCTGAGGTAGAAGGAACCCAAATTTGAGACTATACTCAGCAACCTACCAAGACCATATCTACAAATAATAAATAAAAAGGGGTGGGGGTGTAGGTCAATAGTAGAATGCCCTGTATTAAATCCCCAAAACCACAAAAAAATGGAAAAAGAAAAGAAAAAAAGGCACACACCTGTAATCCCAGCTACTCAAGAGGTTAAAACAGGAGGACTACAAATTCAAGACCAGCCTCAGCAACTTAGCAAGACCCTATCTCAAAATAAAATCTACAAGATGGCTGGGAGTGCATGTGGTTCAGTGGTAGAGAGCTTGCCTAGCATGCACAAGGCCCTGGGTTCCATCCCCAGCACTGAGAAGCAAGCGGGAAGGAAGGAAGGAGCTGGTACAAATGTGAATAGACATTTCCTACCATCCTACTGCTTTCTCCACTTTTCTTACTAAATTTCTCAAATAAGGTCCATACTCCCTACTTCACTGCCTCCGTACTTGTAAAGCACAGTCTTTGTCATCTATTAAAACTATTCAGTTTTGCAACGAGCTCTAACACATTTGCTTCCTTAGGCTGGTTCTGAGACCCCTGCATCTTTCTTACCTCCTAGAACTCAAGGTCTGCATCCTCTCTCCACTGCTAATACGAATGAGGATCACCTTCCCTCCTCCCACCATAGCCATTCACATAACATTTCCCCAGTCAGCTAGGCTTTATATTTTATTATCTTTGCTACTGTCCATCTGATTTATTCCTTCTATCCAACTTGTCAAGCCTCACTGAATTTACATTTTAACGGCATCTAATTTTTCATTCCTCCCCTTTTGTTTCTATCTTTTGTCTAAAACACAGTCTAGGCCTCCTTATTCAACATGAAAATCAGTCAGAACAGCCCCTTCTCCTAATTCCATCCTCCACACTGCCATCACCAGATCAACAACATTTAAAACTGTCTTAATGATTTCATTCATAAACTTAAGACCTTCAATGACTCGTTTTCCTTTGGCATCTTCTTACTGATTTTTAGAAAGCCTTTTACAATTTTTCTCTCTCACACATACTTCTACCTCCCTATTTCTGAAAATACTACTTCTATCCCACACTGACCATCTATTCACCAATAGCCTCCCACCCACAAACATACTCTATTCATGTTGTGCTTACTTGGAACATCTTTTCTCTGCAAGTCAAATCCTACCAGCTCTTCAAGGGCCAGGCTCAGATTTGTATCCTCTCACTTTGGATCTCTCTGGAAAGCACTTTTAACTCCCTGACCTTTAAGCCTCTCACTTACCCTCACCACTCACCCAATCATGGATCCAAGTAACTTGTTTTCTACACTGGACAAGCCACCCACAGCTATGTCCTGGTGCCACCCCCAATTTATAGCTTCTCACCCACACTGGCTATAGGTTTACTGCTCAGCAAACCTACCATAACCCTGGGACAACTCCCTTTGCATATTCTTGCAATGAATATTCCTATGTTCTTAACTGCTAAATCAGATAACAGGACTAAAATTCAAGCCCTCATCTCTCCCACTCCAAATCCGTAGCCAATTTTACCACATACTGCCTCTCTAATACACAGGACATGGAATATTTATAGGTTTTATAGGTCATCTCTAATATTTCATCTTATTGTACATCAAAAGTAGAATTTGGAATACCTACCTGCTCTCTGAATGGACTCTGTTAAAATTCTGTCCGCTGTGTCGTACTTGGTGTGATAAATGTATCCATTCTCAATAAAAGCTAAGTCTATTCCTAAGACACACAGAACAAAAAAAGTCATTATTTTTTAAATATCAACATTGCTTTAGGCCTATCTGTTTAATGTATTAAAATCCTAAAAGACAAAATGTCAAAGGAGTGGGATGATTGTTCTGTCATATTTATATTTAGAAACACAAATTCTCTTCTACATTCTTACAAAATCTATACTTGTGGAACATAATTCAATACATAATGACTGAGGAAATATACTACTTCATAAGGAAGCATTATAAGTCACACCACAGGGGGCAGGAATACTGAGTTTGGGCAGTCATCAAAACTTTGCCATCTATATCCTTGCCAGGCCAAAGCCAAATTTTAACTTCAAATAAACTGTGTAAGTCCCCAAGGGAGTTGGCAAAGCAAGACAACAACAACGAAAGTCAAAGACCCCTGAAGGATCCTATTACCATCTTTTGGGAATGAAGTGCTAAACAGTTCTCCCCTGTTTCTTCTGTCACATTGTGGGGCAAGATGATATATTCTAGAGGAGGCAAACATTTAAATTAGTATGAAGTTTTAAAAGGAAAACATTAAGAACTCTACTTAATGAGTCAGAATGTGCAGCTCACATAGAGAATACACTCTCAGAAAATGCTGCTTACTCACAGACTTTCAAGAAGTGAAATTTGCTTTTGATAAATTAATGCTATATAATAGACTATAACAATTGACAAAATACCTGGAATGTTCCCAAAATCCCTGAAGATACGGAAATCAGTATCTGAAGGAATGATTCCACTCTGAAAAACCTCCTGACCCACCACAGAAGCAAAAGGATGTTTCGCTGCTGTAACATAAGCTTGAACCAACCAAGGATTTTCAGGACCTGAAATGAAACATGACAACACAAGGTTAACCTAGTAATTTTTTTTTTAACGCTGACTATTAATTTTCTTTTTTGGTGGAGGGTGGAAGGAAATGGGGGCGTACTAGGGATTAAGCCCAGGGCATGCTAAACAGGCACTTCATCACTAAACTATATCCCCAGCCCCAGCACTAATATGTTTAACATACCCTACCCCACTGTACCCCCTCAAAAAACAGTGTCAGCTTTGGAAATGTAACCAAAATTTATTATTTAATCCCTTTTATGTATTTTCCAATGTTTCTCTGAAATATGTATATGAGTTTTAGAATGAAAACCTTTTATAAAGATAAACTTACTTTAAATTATAAAATAACATCACTACACAACATTTAAGTCTGAAGCTGGGTTGTTGTACACACCTATAATCCCAACTACTCAGGAGGCTGAGGCAGGAAGACTGCAAGTTCAAGGCCATCCTGGGTAACTTAGCCAAGACCCTGTCTCAAACAATAAAAGGGATAGGGATATGGCTCAGTGGTAGAGCATCCCTGGATTCAATCCCCAGTACTGCAAAGAAAAGAAAAAAAAAAAAAAAAAGAAAGGTTTAAACTTGAAAATGGAAAAAGAAAATCATTTGCAAGTCTATCATCCTAAGATAGCTACTATCCAATTTGTAAAATTTACACCTGATTTTACTAATGTAGGAAATGTGTACACACACAGCAACAGTCAGCGTACACTTTGTACACTGCTCTTTCACTTAACATTATATCGTACATTTTCCTGTTGCTAGATATTACAATGATCATTTTAATAATTCCTTTAACATTTTACTGATTATACTATAAAGTTCCTTAATACTGCTTATAATTTTCTTCATTTTTGCCATTCTGATTGGTGTAAGGTAATATCTTACTGTAGTTTTAATTCTACACAGCAATTAGAAACAATGATATTGCAGCCTTTGAAGGTAAATGGATGGCTATGGAAGAAATTATGCTGAGTAAAATCATCTTAACCCAGAGATCCAAGGGTTGAATGTCTCCACTCATCTGTGGAGGTTGGAACTAGACCCTGGCCAGTGAAAAAGTTGGTCTAGTAGCATGTGTTAAATCCAGATAAAGTGAAATGTTATACAACATAATACGTTTTTAGGGATATTGTGGGAAGGGGAAGGGAGGGATAAGGGTGGGTAATTGGGGGAGCACTCCTGGGGGTAATTCTAATATCCAGAATCTATACACATTTTATATTATTTTGTGAAAAACTTATATGGTTGTTCTATAATAAACCTCTCAATAAAAAAAAAGAATGTCAAATAGAAAAAAATACTGCTTATAATTTATCATAATTAATAATTCTGTAATCACATCATCATGCATAAATGCCTTTTTCAAAGCAGGATTATGAGATAAAGTGCATGATTGTTCCAAATTATTCATTGTTCCCTCTCTGAAAAAAGGATTATACATTCCTAACCATAGCACATACAATTTGCAATGCCTCTCTGTGGAACAGGTACACACTCTACCTGCTACCTATCAACTGCAGGTTTGGCCACATAACTTGCTCTGGCCAACAGACTATAAGAGGGATGACATAACCTCAGCACAGGAATCTAAAAGTCATTCTATTCCTCTTTAACTTTTGCCATAAGGTCAATACATCCCTGATAGGGGCTTTTCTTTCAGCCTGGATCCCAGAATGAGTAAGACACATGGAACTTGGTGATAATGGAACATGACTACAGATATTCAAGAATGAAAATGAAGGGTTGGAGCAGTAGCTCAGTGGTTACAGCACTTGCCTGGCATGCAAGAGGATGCGGGTTCAAACCCCAGCACGACATATGCAACTAAATATAGGAGCAACGAAAGCCACATGATAAACTATAGTTGATTCTTTCTCTTTAAAAAAAAAACTAAATAAAACTGATTCTCTCTCTTTCTCTTACTGTCCCTCTCTCTCTTTAAATGAAAATGTGAAATAAATAAGAAATAAACCTTTGCTATTACAAATCACTGAGATTTTAGGCTTATTATAAAAAAGGCTTAGCAATACACTGATTCAACAGATAAAATAATTATTTCAAGGCGTCTGGAAATACTGTTTTCATAACTTTAAAAATAGATTAACCTATAGTAAAAGGATGAGGGCTGGAGTGATAGCTCAGCGGTTGCAGCACTTGCCTGGCATGCACAGGGACCCAGGTTCAAATCCCAGCACCACATACACAACTAAGTGTCGGAGAAACAAAAACCAGATAAATAAATAAAATTCTCTCTCTCCCTCCCGCTCTTTCTTTAAAAAAAAAAAAAGACCAAAAATGGGGAAGGGCACTAAAGACACACAGAGGAGATTCATACTGTAGTTATGAGACATAGATTTTTAAATAATTACAATTAATATGCCAAAAAGTACAAAAAGATAAAGGGATGGAATATATAGAAATGTGTATAAGAAACATGGGATATACTGAAAAGGTCTAACATGTGAGTACCTACAGTCCTACAAGAAAAAGAGACAAAATGGAGTAGCAGCAATGCTTAGAAGGGTAACGACAACCAGGTGCAGTGGTATATGCCTATAATCCCAGCCACCTGGGAGACTAAGGCAGTAGGATTGCAAGTTCAAGGCCAGCCTGGGCAACTTCACATGACCCTTGTCTCAAAACCTTAAAAAATAAATAAAAAGAGCTGGGTATGTAGTTCAGTGGTACAGTATCCCTGGGTTCAGTCCCCAATACCACAAAAATAAATAAAAAGGTAATGACAGTGTAATAATATGTAGTCTACAGAACATAAAGATACATGAAATACTGAAATACAAACACACAATAGAAGAAAGGAAAGCCTTCCTCTCATATAATTCCAAGTATTTACTTACAGATAGAATGATGAAATTAAAAAAAAACCAGTGGTACAAACTGTTTGGGGCAAGAATTATCAATTACTGCTAAAACTAGGACCAAAGTTTGATGAAAACAACAAGATACTTACATAATCTCACAGTAGTTACTACAAAGGCGGAAAAATGGAAAAACACAAATGGAAAAAGGAAAAGTGATGGTAGGGAAACATATGAGACCCTACATTAAAATACATATTATTATTAAAACATTACTGTCCGGTCCCAGCCGGCAGGAACCGGACGGCTCTCAATCGACGGTTGACTGGGAATGAAGTAGACCCACTGGCCCTGAGTTCTCCAAGCGCTTCATTTTTCCCTCTCTCTCACTAGAGGCCTGCAAGCACTTCCTTCTCCACCTTCTCTCTTTTAGAGGCAAGGCCTTTACATACATCTCCTCTCACTAGAGGCTTTTACATCTCCTTCCTCTTCACTAGAGGCAGGACTTTCTACATTTAGAGTCAAGGCTATTCACATTTTCTCTTTTAGAGTCCCTATTTCTACTGCAGAGACTTTTCTTCCTCTCTTACTGCCTGCATGTTAGGTTTTCTTCCTCTGCCTCTGCTTCTTCTGCTGCTCTCCTCCGTCTCTGCTGCTGCTGCTTCTCTGACTAGTGGCTACGCTTTTTCCTTGTATGCCTGGTATTTTTGTTACAACAACCAATAGGGATACAGTGCAAACACATTCAACTAATTGTAACAAATGATCGGCCAAATAGCTTAGTCATGGGGTCAGGCAGTTTACTAATTATAAGCCAGCTGGGCCTCTTAAGAGTTGTTTACCACTAATTCTTTTACAAGCCAGCTGGACCCCTTAGAGTTGTTTACCGCTTATTCTTTTACAAGCCAGCTGGGCCTCTTAGAGTTGTTTACCACCAATTCTTTCCTCTGGCATCCAGCCAGGCGTCATGTTGGCCTTAGTCTCCAACACATTACTACTATTATAACTAGATATTAGTAATTAAATATTATTAAAGTATAATTAAAATTTACTGAAAACAGTAAAGCTAAACTATAAAATTAAGAAATGATTATCACAAAAACCTGAATAATATGTACTCTTAGACTGGAGGGAACCAGGGATAAATTTTGATGTAGCGCACCTGCTTAGCATGAGACAGGCCCTGCATCTGTTTCCCAGCACCACAGAAAGGAAGGAAGGAGGAAAGGAGAAGAGGGAGAGAAGGGAGGGAGGGAGGAAGAAAATGGGAGGGAATTGTACTTGAAGAGGAAAAGGTGAAAAATTTCTAGGGAAGAGTGGCAAAAATCTATAGTCTGTCATAAGATGTGGTTAGGAGGGTATTCCTTTATAATAATTAAGTTTTACACTTTCTGTACATGTGTTATACAATGACTGATATATTTAATAATACATGATAATTAAATGCTATCTTATTAGATTGGAACCCAGTTTAAAAAAACAAAAAAGGAGACGCTTCTGGGTCTGTGGGCAGAGGCGCGTGTTGTTCCTCCCTGCGGCCGGGTAAAGTGTGTACCATTGAGGTCATCTGCACCTTCTGATTGGAAAAAGATGGTCAACATCTTGAAAGGACTGCTTATAGAATGCGATCCTGACATGAAGCAGTTTCTGCTGTACTTGGATGAGTCCAATGCCCTAAGGAAGAAGTTCATCATTCAAGATATCGATGACACCCATGTCTTTGTAGTAGCAGAGTTGGTTAATGTCCTCCAGGATTGAGTAGGTGAATTAATGGACCAAAATGCTTTTTCTCTTACCCAGAAGTGAAAAGTCTCCATATTGCCCAGTTAGGGATCAGAAGCAACAAATACAAAAGACTGTCCCCATTCAGTATATTACGTGACTGATGAGACTTAGAAGATTGCTGAGGAACACGCTGTGGGAAAGACTGGAATCATTTCTTCAGAATGAACCCCTTAACTGATTCTGTTATACTTCAGAATTTAAAAAAAAAAAAAAAGGCTTTAATAGTTGGCTATAATTTGACTTTTATTATCCTTTATTAAACTAAAAGCATGTTTTTCCTACCAAAAAAAATAAAAAAACAAAAACAGCTAGGACAGTATTAGAACACCTGGAAAAATCTGAAAACACATTTTCATTAGATAATAGTTTTATATTAATGTCACATTTCTTAAGTGTAATAAATGTACTGTTATAGAGGAACATATCCCTGTTTATTTACTGATATGATGATATTGAGGATTACCAACTGACATGATTTTTCTCCTTTATTCTTTTAATGTAATAAATTATGTAGATTCTCAAATATTTCAAATATAAACCATCTCATTGCCCAATTTGGTTGGAAAATACCTGTTTTGTATGTATAAATTGCTGGATTCAGTTTGCTAATACTTTTTTTAGGACATTTGCATCAAAGTTTGATGTTATACACCGAAAAGCTCTACCAAAGCTAAACATATGCATTCCTTATATCTCAGCGATTCTACTCAGAAATGCACATACACATACATGTGTACCAAAAGACATTTACAAAAAGATATATAGCAGCACCATTCAAAAGAGGTAAAGACTAGAAACACAGTAATGTCATCATGAGAATAAATAGATAGTGGTACAACTATTATTCAGCAATGAAAAACAATGAACTACTGCTAAAGAAAACACATGAATCTTACAGTTGGAATGCTGAGTGAAAAAAAAAATACACAAAAAAACAATGTATGATTCTATTTATATAAAGTTTAAATACAAAAAAAATTAAATCGAGATATGTTAGTATACTGATAATATTTGGGGGCAGGAATGACTGTGAAGGGCCACAAAGGTACCTGCCATATTCTCTGCCTTGATCTACATGGTGCTTCCATGATTATATTGCATTTTAAAAAACTCATTAAGCTGAACATGAAAAGCTGTGGGCTTTTCTTACATTATAAGAAGAGATGAAATAAAAATAACAAAATATAATCTTAAATTTCATTTTATGCTCTCTACAACAAAAACAACTTGAGACAAATACAACACCCATTAGCAAGAAAGGGATTTACAGTTTTAAAAATCTACTACCTGGCCTTTAACCCCTTAGAGATTCCACTGCAGCATACAAATGCTCCAGCCCTACTCTACTCTCTCATGGATCATCCACTGCAGTCTACAGGTTGTGGACATTTGGTATTTAAAAAAAAAAATATATATATATATATATATATAAAATTTACATTTATATTTAGATATATATATATATATAATTTACATTTATATTTATATAAATCTTCAGGTTTGTAATTTCTCATGCAAGGGGCTCCCTTTGGCAAAGCTCCCTAAAGTCAAGTGAAAGCAGAGTCACATCACCATTCCCACAGCTCTACTTCCTTCCATCTTTGGGTGGTGTCACTGGCACACACAAAAAAAGGGGGGAACTAATAAAGGAGGAGAAAGAGTGGCAAATATTATTAATGAGACAAGAAAGATGAAGCTTGAAAATTGACTTCTGAATTTGCCAAAGTGACCTTACCAAGCACAGTTTGGTGGAATTGGGAGGCTAAAACTAACAGAACTGGTCCAAGTACTGAAGTAAAGGCACTGGAAAATACAACTATAGACCAATCTCCTGAAGAATTCTGCAGTAGAGGGTCAGAGAAATAAGAAAGTAGTTGGAGTTGGGGGGAAAAGTAGTTTTCCTTAAAATGAGAAAGAAAAATGGGTAATGAAAAACAAAACAGAACTTAAGACAGAAAAGAATTTAAGTCATTATCTATATAACCAGTCTCCTACTCATGGACCTTGATTTTCAATGTTTTACTCATAAAAAAGCCAAGTCAGGTGCAGTGGTGCACACCTGTAATCACATTTACTTGACAGACTGAGCCAATAGGATAGTTAGTTCCCAGCTAGCCTGATCAACATGGCAAGACCCCCCTCTCAAAAGGAAGCAGTAGGTGTCACAATTCCTGACCTGAAATTACACTATAGAGCTTTAGTAACAAAAACAGCGTGGTACTGGTATCAAAACAGAATTGAAGAACAAGGACACAAAAGAAGATACTTTAATCATCTGATATTTGATAAAGGGGGCAAAAGTATAGTGTGGAAGAAGGACAGCCTGTTCAATAAATGCTGTTGGACAAACGGGACAGACATATGCAGACAACTGAAATTGGATCCTTACCTCTCACCCTGCACAAAAATCAAATCAAAATGGTTCAAAAATCTGGAAATTAAACCAGCAACTTTACAACTGTTTGAAGAAAAAGTAGGATCAACACTACACAACATAGGGGTCAGCATCACCTTCCTTAACAAGACTCCCATTGCACAAGCATTAAAGCCAAGAATAAATGAATGGGATATCATTAAACTAAGAAGCTTCTGCACAGCTAAAGAATTAGTCAAGAGTGTCAAGAGAGAACCTACTGAATGGGAGAAAATCTTTGCATGCTACACCTCATAAAGAGGGCTAATATCCAGAATATACAAAGAACTCAAATTTTAATCAACACCAAAAAAACAAATAATCCAATCAATAAATGGAATAGGGAGCTGAATAGAAATTTCTCAACCGAGGAAGTCCAAAATGCCCATAAACATATGAGAAAATGCTCTACATCACTAACAATCAGAGAAATGCAAATCAAAACTTTACTGAGATTCCACCTCATTCCTGTCAGTGGCAAAAATGAAGAATACGAACAATGACAGATGCTGGAGGGGTTGTGGGAAGAGAGAACACTGTCACATTGTTAGTGGGATTGCAAACAGGTACAGCCACTCTGGACAGCAATGTGGAGACTCCTCAAAAAACCAGGACTAGAACCACCTTATGACCTAGCTATCCCACTCCTGGGTATTTTCCCAAAAGAGTTACAATCAGCTTTTAGAGATACAGCTTCATCAAAGTTTTCAGCAGCTCAACTTACTATAGCTCCAACCCAGATGCCCCTCACTAGACAAGTGGATTCAAAAACTGTGTACATATATACAATGGAATTCTACTCTGCTACTAGAGAAAACAATATCATGGCATTTACAGCCAAATAGATGGAGATGGAAAAAATTATGCTGAGTGAAATATCCTAAACTCAGAGACTAAGGGGCCAAATGTTTTCTCTCATATGTGGAAGCTGGAATACAATCAGAAACAGACTGAAAGTTGGCTAAGCTAATAAGAACCTTAACACGGGTGAATTTTCACACGAGCAGAGGAAACCTTGCCTATGACACTGAGGGATGAAGAGGGGGATGGGAATAGGAGGGATATCAGCTGCATGGAGGGAGTGTATGGGGGTATCAACCCAGTGAGGAACCTTCGACTTCCATGAAAAACCCAACTAACACAGGGGTAAAGTAGGGGAAAACATGGGACTACTCTTGTGAATGTACCTAAAAAACACTGGATTTTATACTTTAAATTGGCAAATTAAAGGATCTATGAATTACATTTCAATAAACTGTAATTTAAAAAAAAAGAATGCATTCTCAGGAAAAATATAAAGCAGAATATGATCTTATTTTATAAGAACATATGTATTCACACATATAGACACATATTCACGTACCAGAAAGGATGTAGACTAAACTACACTGATTTACTCAGGGTAGTAGGAACACAGGAACAAGAACATTTTCACAAGAGAAAATAAAAGATTCCGTGACCCTTTTGCTTACATGCTTTCTAGCATTCAGAGTTGGTAGTATCTGAATTCTTTTTTTAACAAGGAACATATTTTACTGGTCTAATCTGTCTAAATTTTAAGAGGTTGGATTTAATAATCAAAAGGATAATAGGAAAAGAGGAAGTTGGGGGCTGGAGCACTCAGCAGCTAGAGCACTTGCCTGGCATGAGTGAAGACCAGGGTTCAAAACCCAGCACCACATACACAGCTAAGTGTCTGAAGAATTGAAATCAGATGAAAAAATAAAGAAAATTGATTCTTTCTTTCCCTCATTTTCTCCATCTTAAAAAAAAAAAGTAAAAGAGGAACTTAAACTATCTGTATTTGCTGATGATATCATCCTAAACCTTCACAATTATTAAATCAAGTCTTTCCAACTCATTAAATCACTGACCTGATAAATCACTCTTTCTGACCCTTCTTTTTAAAAATTAGGTAGTTATGATTATTCTACTCACTAAAAACTCCCAAATAAACATCTCTCTGAAGTGACAATGATACTAGAGAGTACAAACTGTTTTAACTGAAAATTTTCCTGGACAGGACAAGTATTACCACACAAAAATAAGGGCTTCTTTAAAAAGCAAAGGACAGGGCTGGAGTAGTGGCTCAGCGGTTACAGCACTTGCCTAGCATGTGCAAGGATGTAGCTTCAAACCCAAGCACCATGTAAACAAAACCACATGAAAAACTAAATAATATTTATTTTCTATCTGTGCCCTCTCTTTTTAAAAAGTAAATAAATAAACAAAAAGCAAAGGACAGAGCCATACAGCATATGCTTTCAAACACAATTCCAAATGAAAGGGATGGGGTGGTGGAGTGTTATCCTCTTTTAGTCAAACGTGGAAACAATACTAACTAGCTTTGTGAAAGACACACCCACAAAAGCGAGTAGATAGGCACTGGCATCAGACGTGAAAGCGATACTAGGAAAGGTACTGGAATGTCAGAAAGTACCCAAGAAGTTTTCAGGTATGCCATTTTGCCACAAAAATAAACTCCAAAACTAAGAGGAATAAAAATGACAGTATAAAAATTCAGAGAAAGGGGGAGATACTTCATCCAAATCTTCTGTAGATGATTCTTCAGAAAAATATTAATTTTGAAATATGAGGATTTGAGAATGAGTAAAACATGTAAATTATATACAGTCTGCTAATGAGTCATAAATCTACTTTTTGCTTTATTATTAAGTAATGCATACACTGCAAAACTTTAAATAATTCAGAAACTATAAAAAGTATAAGTAAAACAATAGTGACAATTCTGCTCTTAACTTCATGAAGGAATGTACAGCTCAAACTACTATTTTACATTTCATCCCCTCTCCACACCAGGCACAGCCTCCCCAGCACCAGCAGACACCCACTGTCTAATGGTGACCATTATTAACTTTATTTATAGCCTTCCAGATAATGTAATTATTTCTAAAATTTATGTATGGAATTTTTATCTAAAATACATACATTTAGTGATGAGTATGGACTTGCGACCTCTCAGACCTAACAACAGTGAGTACTCAACAAACGTAAATAAATAAAGGAATTAACTTGGGCCTGGAACTGTCTAACCATAAATAAGTGTGCTTTCATCTATCTAGGCTATACATATGTAGAATATATTAACATATACAAACACAGAAAAAATTCAGGAAAGCTAGAGACTAGTCCACAAGACTGGATTATATCTGGATTAGAGGAGCATGGGGACAGGGTGCTATGATAATAAACTAAAAGCATGAATATAAAGGTGCTTAGGATACAGTATATTTATGACAGGGAAAACATACAGCCATGTGGAGCACTGACATTTTCATAAGAGGAGAGATTGTTACAGTCCTCTTTGCTTACAGAATTTTCTGCTACTGCTTTTTGACTTGGTAGTTACTGAATGTGTTCCTCCTATCCTGAGTGACATCCTAGAGGGCATGAATAAAATGTAGCAGCTACTTACTCCTATAGATATTAGAGTCCAGCTTCTTCTCATTAGTTAGATGAAGAGGAAGCAGTAAGGTTTGAAAGCTGAAAAGAAAGTAAAAACCTTGCTGCTATTAACCTTGTGATCTTGAGATTTCCAAAGGCTTAGCTGAAGTAAAATACACATCCATTTTGAAGCATAAAAATTTAAAATAAGTTGGATAGAGAATAAGTATGGCAGTGCTCAGAGTACAAAAGCACACTTAGCATTTAGCATAACTTCATAACTTAATAGCACATCTCTCACGGGTGCTGTAAAACAAGTTCCCATATCACCTTACTCACTTCCCTAGCCCATCTCACCCAACACAACACTCAATATTAAAACTTCTGGCAAATATTGTACGTCTGGACAAAATGCCTAATAACCCAAATTTCTAACAGAACAGGGAAATGATATGGAATTTCCAGTGTCAGATTTTAGTAGACCCTCATTAAATAAATCTGAGCTCTGAATTCAAAAGATGATGATTAAGTTGATTTTATCAACTGTATCTTGTTAGCCTTAGAAAAGCTTAATCTTAAAATTTAAAATATTTCATTGGGTGTGGTGGCACATGCCTACAATCCAGCAACTCAAGAGACTTGAGACAGAAGGATCACAAATTCAAGGCAGCCTGCCTCAGCAACTTAGTGAGGTCCTAAGCAACTTAGTGAGACCCTGTCTTAAAAAATAAAAAGGGCTGAGGATGTAGCTCAGTGGTAGAATGCCCGTGGGTTCAATCCCTAGTACCAAAAAAAATAATAATAAAAATTTTAAATACTTCTCTGGTGGATTAAATATTACTGATTTCTTTTTTACATTCAAATTAATTCAATGATAAATTTAAATCTCTTAAATGGCAGGTAAATTTTCTCATTTTAATTCATGAAATGATTGTCATTTAAAATTATTTATATTATAATCACCCATAACAGACAAAAAGAATGTTCATACCTATGTGACGTTCTACTTAGTGGTAAAGAACAAACTCTCTGAACCTGAACTGCGTACATTCAAATCCTGCTCTTCCATTTGCCAACTATGAAAACTTAGGCAATCTCTACTTCTTTATATTCTATAAAAAATGCTCATTCAAGACATTATTTATTAAAGATTGGTATGTTTCTGATAAGAGCACATGCCAAGCAAAAAATAAAAAAGAAAGAGATTAAGAAATTACTAAAGTTCAAAAACTCCATTTTCATAAAAATCATTACTGCATTAAAATATATACAGTGGCCTTGCATACCTGTTTGGAACACGAGTTCTTTCCCTCCTACACCAGCTGCTTCCAAGTTAATAAATGCACGAATCAAGCTGGCCCAGGGATGCTGAGTAATGAAACCATGACTGGCCTTAATGAGAAGAAAAGAAAATATATATAGTTTAAATGATCTCATGCTATCTAAGTTTTTATTGTACTTATTTTAAGGACAGAATGGCTATCTTCATGAGGTAAAGAACTTGAGAGCAAAATAATCATTTTTCAACATCAATCCCTAAGGACGTCTTCTGTTTCTCTTTACATCTAATAGCTGTGTACAGTTTTTTGAGTTTTGGAAAACCATCTTTCAGAGGGGCAGCCTAAGTACCATGAGTGGTGCCAAACAATATCCTTGATAAGTGTGAGACTGTGTGCAAAAGAAAGGACAAAGAGAACAGGAATAGCAGAAATCGTTCATATGGCAGGGCATTCATGCTGCCTGCCTGTCTCAAAACATCTCTGAAACTCCACAGTCAAAGGCAACAGAGTAATTATGCCATCAAAAAGCTCTCATACAGGCTGGAGCAGTGGCTCAGCAATTATGGAACTCGCCCAGCATACACAAGTACACGGGTTCAAACCCCAACACCCACGTACACACCTAAGTGTCAGAGCAACAGAAGCCATGTGAAAAACTAAATAAAAAATTAATTCTGTCTCTCTCACTGTCATTCTCTCTTTAAAAAGAAAAAAAAAAGCTCTCATAGGGGTTGGAGCAGTGGCTCAGCAGTTTGGAGCACTTGACTGATATACGCAAAGACCAGGGTTCAAACCTCAGCATCACATACACAGCTAAATGTTGGAGAAACAAAGGCCAGATAAAAAACTAAATGAAGTTGATTCTTTCTCTCTCTCTCTCTAAAAAAAAAAAAAAAAAACACTCTCCTAATGGGCTAGAGCAGTGGCTCAGCAGTTGGAGCGCTTGCCTGGCATGCGTGAGGACCCAGGACCCACGTTCAAACCCCAGCACCACATACATGACTAAGTGTCAGAGAAACAAAAGGCCAGAGGAAAAAATAAATAAAATTGATTCTCTCTTTAAAAAAGAAGAAAATGAGCTCTCATAAGCCAGGCATGGTGGCACATGCCTGTAATCTCAGTGATTTGGGAGGCTGAGGCAGGAAGATCACAAGTTCAAAAGTTAGCATCAATAACTTAGCAAGACCATGTCTCAAGGGGCTGGAGCAGTGGCTCAGTGGTTTTGGTGCTTGCCTGGCAAGCACGAGGACCCGGGTTCAAACCCCAGCACCACGTACACAACTGAGTGTTGGAGCAACTAAGGCCGTGTGAAAAACTCAATAAAGTTGTTTCTCTCTTTCTCTGTCTCTCTCTCACTGTCCCTCTCTCTTTAAAAAAAAAAAAAAAAAAAAAAAAAAAAAAAAAAAAAACCATGTCTCAAAATAATAAAATGCAAAAAGGGCTGGGGATATTTCTCAGTGGTTAAGTGCTCCTGGATTCAAACCCTGGCAAGGAGATGAGGAGTAGCCTCTCATAAAAATCAAACACTGCCAAGATGAACTATTATTTATTTTTAATTTTTTATTAAGGAGTTGAGTTATTGCACAATCACAAATGCATATAAAGGAACAATATGATATGCATTTGTTCCTAAACCAGAATTACCCCACATCACCCACCTTCCAGTCTCTTGATTCTTCTATATTTTGCCCCTACAAGTGATATAAATGTTTAGATTGAGAATTTTCCAGAATTAGATGATTGCATAAGTATTATTTGGATTCTTGGGGGAATAAAGAGCATGAGACATTGCTGATTATCTCCCTAGATCTCTCCCTATCCTCCCTCCCTCTCCCCTCCCCCTGCCGAAACCCCCTCCCCACTAATCTAGTTGCCCTAGATTATGTGTTGCTATGCAAGATGAACTGTTCTGAGTTGAGTTCTTCAAATACTGAACATGTCTACATAAGTGGATTTTTCTAAAGTACTGGCAGGTATAATATGTCTTTGCATACCATTTTATAATGGTATTCATGTGAATAGTAAAAATGCATAAGTGGTAGCTACTATTATTATTCCTGTTATTATTCAAGCCTGGTATTTAAAACAGTAAAATCTCACCTGCAACACATTCTCCTCAGCACCATTGAAGAGAAATATCACAGCATGCTGTAAGGATTCTGAAGATGTAGACAAGACACGAAGGACTTCCAGCATCACTGAACAGCTAACTGCATCATCACTGGCACCTTCAAATCAGAAAAACAGATTTACTTCTCAGATTTTAAAACCTTTACTTTTTAATTATAATGGCTAGGAATTGAATTTTTTCCTCAGAAGCATCACAAAAGCTGCAGGACCAAAAGCATAACTCTGTCATCATCAGGTGATCACTACACCCACCACTGATAAGTTTCATAATGATCTTTGTCTGCTTTATAATCTACCATTCCTGCTCACAGTAGATAGCATCTGTTGAATAAAGCAAACAGATGAGACCTAACATCACACAGAAAACTGGCATTCTCAGCAACCCAAGACTATTTGTCATTCCTTCTCCTTATTCCACATCCTCTGTAATATTCTCATTTCTGATACTTAACTGTTTTCTCCATCATCTCCCATTGCCACCAACTCCCTTCTTGTTTTCCTGCCAAAATCATAAAAGCTATAGTTTACTCCAAATCTACAGTGGGGACAATTTGGATGGTGTAGTATTTTTCAGGATTCTTCCAAAGGGATCACATGATAGAAAAGTACAAAGAAAACATCTATCTAGTAAGACAAAGGATACTAATTACTTAAGTTGTATCCCTGGTCCCAGCACTGACAAAGTAGAGGATTTAATCAAATCTCCTAACCTCTTAATACAGAAATTTTATATGTTGAGTAAAGGAGATTATAAAAAGGACGCTAGTGCCTTGTTTTTTCAAAGCACTATAGGAGGTAGTTAAAGGAATTGACTGGGTATTTGATGATATTCAGGAATTATTGTTAGGTTTTATAGATGAGATAACTGATGGTATTATGTCAAAAAGGGTTCTTATTTTTCAACAATACAGAATGAAAAACAGGGACTGATATATGGCTAAGATCTGCTTCAAAATCAAGGAATAAAAGAGGAGTAACTAAGCAAGAAAGATTTAATTATTGAAGTTGAGTGGTAGGTTCACTGGGTTGATTAAACATTCTCTTTGGTGCTAGAGCAGTGGCTCAGCGGTTCCAGCACTTGCCTGGCATACACCAGGAAACAGGTTCAAACCCCAGCACCACATATACAACAAAGTGTTGGAGCAACAAAAGCCACATGAAAAACTAAATAAAATTGATTCTTTCTCTCTCTCTCTCTCTCTGTCCCTCTTTTAAAAATAAAAAAAATCTCTTTTTCTATATATTTGAGATTTTCCATAACAAAGTTTAAAATGTATTAAAAGTAAATAAACACTATCATAACTCAAGCAATAGCATTTCTGGATCTATGCACTGGGAGGCAGGGTGCTACAGTTTAGAGCAGGAAAGACCTGGAAATAAATTTTAGCTCTTGCTTTACTTCACTATTTCTGGGTCTAGGAAGCAGGCTAATGACATCCACCTCACAGGTTTGTTGTGAGGATTATACAAGATAACACCTGGTACCTAAAATCTGGGAGGCATTCCATGTTAGTTTTTCCTTCTCCTCTTGGCAAACTTAACCATCAAGTTCCAAGTTTTCAATTCTGGGAGCATAATATTCAAATATCATTTCAAAGTTACCATAAGTGACACATTTGTTGCTCAATTTAAGTTTTTAAAGGTGTTCTGCATCCGAGGCAATGAGACAAAATGGTTTAAGAAGTCAGCTAAAATAATGTTTGTTTGGGCTCTATTAAATTCCAGACCCAATTCCTACTCAAGAAGAAACACTACTAACAATTCTTGTCTTGGTAGTGATTACTGAATTGTGGTATTAATCAAAGTGAAACAAAGTAATAATTACCTAATTACTACCAAGAAGGAAGAATGTGTTGCATCAGTAAGAAGTGCTACATTTGGCTAGGTATGTGGCATGAGCCTATAATAAGGAGACTAAGACAGGAGGATGGTAAATCAGAGGCCAACCTGGGAAACTTAGCAAGATCCAGTCTCAAAATAAAAAATAAAGATTGAGGATGTAGCTTAGTCACACACTGTCCCTGGGTTCAATCTCTAGAGCCAAAAATAAACAAACAAACAAACATTTATTTTCACTTTGAGGCTGAGAATCACTTTAAAATAAAAAGCAGGGTGTCCTGCTTCCAGGTACCCCTCCGCTTTGCGGAGTCTCTGCTCTTCTTCCTAAATAATTCCTACTCCTTTTACTCCCCCCCAAAAAAATAAATAAATAAATAAAAATAAAAAGCAAACAAAATTTTTCTATATTAGAAATAAAAAGGAAAAGAAAAGATATTTATAGGATTGATTAACAAGTTAAACTGTCCATTTATCATTCCTTGTATTAATGGTTCTGGTATTTAGAAAAGAGAAAATCAGTAGTTAATCAACATCCTTTTCCATATAGAACTAACCCCAAAATTGAAGCTACCCACAAAACAACTCAATTACTTTTCTGCCAATGACCTAGAACCTCACAGCTAACACCAAAAGATAATTAAGGCCTTTCTATGGGAACAGTACTTCCAATTGGGATCAATTATGAGTTTCAGAAACACTGCTGAGAAAAACTTTAAAATAATACTCACAGGACTTGGGGTATAGCTCAGTGGTAAAGCACTTGCCTAGCAGGTTCAAGACCCTAGGTCCAATCACCAGAACCACAAAAACAAAAACACAAAACGAAACCCTCATATTTCAATTAGTTCATCCACAAAAAGAATTCAGGTAATACTCTATTTGATGAATATGTAAAATACTGTTTTTAACAACTTTTTTTTTGTACCAGAATTAATCCCGGTGTGCTTAACCAGTGAGCCACATCCCAGCCCTTTTTTTTATTTTTGAGACAGTCTTGCTAAGTTTCTTAGAGCCTTACTAAGATGCTGAGGCTAAATTCAAACTTGCAATCCTCCTGCCTCATCCTCCAAAGTCACTGGATTACAGGTGTGTACCACTATGCCCAGCTTTTAACAACTTCTTGATAGAAATGTCCTTGAGATTGTTGGTATGGGTACTATTATAAAAATTTAGGTAAAAATTGAATCTAATGGCTCACAAAAATACCATCCTTTAATTAGTTTACCACATGTTCAATTTGTAACACTTGGCATCAACAGTAATAGAATATGCCACCCCAAAATCTGCCACTTTGGTATATATGGACTAGTTTGATTGAAAGCAACTGAGTAGAAAAAACAAAAAACTCCCTGTCTTCTTCCTATTTGCCTAAAAGCAGAATATAAATTTATGGAGGTGTTCTACATTCCCTCTCTACCAGGAAGGACAGATCACCAAAGGTTGATCACCAAAGATAATTTTAGACCTTTATCAACCTAGAAACAGCAGCAGAGAAATCTATATGACATACTTTACTAACTAGTTTTTATCTACCATATATTTGCCTTCCCACAATTTGCAGACCAGACAGGTTTTTTTTGTTTGTTTGTTTTGTTTTTTTGCTGAAGACTATATAAGCCAGAGTTCTAAGCCACCTCTTTGAGATTTACTCATTTTTCCTGGTATTTCTCATGTATACATGATAATAAACCTCTGTTTTTCTCTTTTTATTTATTTTTTTTT